>JAQQSW010012623.1:0-12489 GCA_028646575.1 Pseudocheirus occidentalis
AGTATTTATTTATTTTTTTTTTTTGCTTTTTTGGAGGGCAGTTGGGGTTAAGTGACTTGCCCAAGGTCACACGGCTAGTGTTTTGTGTTAAGTGTCTGAGGCCAGATTTGAACTCAGGTACTCCTGACTCCAGGGCCAGTGCTCTATTCACTGCACCACCTAGCCACCCCAGGACTTATTCTTTAACTCTTATTTAACACCCAGTGACATTCATTTAGGGGCCTGCTAGAGCCAACTCACAGTGAATGGGGTGAGCCAGTTGTTAATTTTCAGTGTGTTTACACGTTGGAAATCATCAGGGCTTCATTTATTGTTCTGTTGATTGTTTAGACTTAAGAATGAAATGGAGAAGATATTAATAATTCAGATTAAATTTAAGAATAAAAATAAACATACTAAATAAATAAATTTAAGAATATGTCCTGCAGTACATAATCCTTTTCCCCCAACCCCTAACCAATGGTTAAATCCCGCCATCATGGCTATTGGGCTAATGAAGATTCCTAGAATTTATGAGTTAAAAACACACACAAACTCACACACAGAGTCAGTCAGCAGCCACCAATTAGTACCATGGGTTCCCTCATAGGCAAGGCTTCCGTGTAGCAAAATATTGCTATGTTACATATTGCTACGTTATTCAAAGAAGAATGCCAGTATTTACATTATCTACTTTTATCCATTTCAGTCCCTCACTTTTATAACAAAAACATAGTGTGTATGAAAACTGATATGGGGGTGTTAAGCAATGGAGAATGAAAAGAATTGTTGTTTTGTTGTTGTTTTAGTCACGTCCAACCCCTTGGGGGTGTTTCTTGGCAAAGATACTGGAGTGGTTTGGCCATTTCCTTCTCCAGCTTATTTTTACAGATGAGGAAACTGAGACAAATATGGTTAAGTGACTTGCCCAGGGTCATACGTGTCCAAGGGCAGATTAGAACTCAGTTCTTCCTGACTCCAGGCCTGACACTCTATCTACTTTGCCACTAGAATGCCAAATTCAAAGAAGAATGCCAGTATTTACATTATCTACTTTTATCCATTTCAGTCCCTCACCCTTATAACAAAAATGCTTTGGGCGCATCCCTGCTAGCTGACTTACTTTATCTCTCCTCTCCTTCGAGGTCAAACTCCTTCAGAAAGTTGTCTTTCTGAAATAAAAAAAAAATACGATAAATCAAGGTTTTATTTATTATTCTAGACTTAACAAAGTGCTTACATTTACTGCCTAAATTTCACAGCAAACTTCTCTCAGTTATAAATACAGATTAGGGGGAGAGTATTTAAACAGCCTACAGTGAGGTAGTTCACTTTTTAGCAAAGGCATGATTTGGGGGACACAGGGGCACCCAGGAAGGACCCCCCTCTCCCTCACTGTGGATCAGCTCCTGTTTTGCCACTTTTAGACTCAGTGAGTGGCCTGGGGCCCTGAGAGCTTGATCATGGTCACATAGCCCATATGTGTCAGAGGTGGAACAAAGCTCAGGCCTTCCTTCCTCCAAGGCTGGCGTTCTCTCTTCATGCCAGACTACCTCTCAAGCAATCAACTGGCCCCATTGTACAGAGCTGTTTGTTAGTATCTTTGGCATAGGCTGAGGGAGAAGCCGTATGCCCAGAGACCTAGGAGCCTTTGATCATCACTGTGTTATAGTCCTGCAGACTCCGCTGATTCAGGCGTGCCTGAAGCCCTGCTCTCCAGATCAGAAAATGTCAAATTTATGGAGAGCTCCATGTACTTTTTTTTTCTTTTTTTTGGAGGGCAGTTGGGGTTAAGTGACTTGCCCAAGGTCACATGGCTAGTTTTTTGTGTTAAGTGTCTGAGGCCGGATTTGAACTCAGGTACTCCTGACTCCAGGGCCGGTGCTCTATTCACTGCGTCACCTAGCCGCCCCCGAACTCCATGTACTTCTTATATTCATTATTTTCTGCTCTGTTGCTTTATGTTGCATCAGCTAAAGTATGATGTGGGATAGAGAAAGGGAACTGACCTGTGATTTTCTTGGAACAGAAAAATTCTGGGTAAAGAAGCTCCTTCTTAATGCAGTTCTCACCTTCTCAGCCATTATACTAGAGCTAGAACACTGTGAGTTCAAGTAACTTTCCCAGGGTCATACAGGAAGCATGTTTAGCCAGCCCTTGAATCTGGAGCTTCCAGGGCTGACAGCCACAATACCCGCATCTAGAAGATGAGCATGGCAGCAAGTGATTTATCGTGGTTGATCATTAAAAAAAAAAAAGGAATGATGAATAAGCATTATGTTTAGAGCATTTGTCTTTTCCTATGTCTATAGGAATTTTATGAGAAGTGTACTTCCCAGGACAGTGAAAAAGCAAGGTTTTTGAAAGAAATCTATACAGTGACCACAGGGTATCAAAAGCGTCCCATTCCCAAGTTAAGAGCCCTCTACCGGAAACCGGGATTTGTGTCTTGTGACTGCTTTGCGATGGCTGCTGCTATTGATGAGGACTTGGTCACAGAATCTATCTCCTGTGCTGTGTCTGTGGAACTGACTGGCTCCTACACCCGAGGAATGATGGTTTTGGACATAGATGGCAGGCTTCAGAAAGAAAACAAAGTTTCGATCGCAAAAGAGTTGGATGTGGAAAAATTAAAAGGTCTCCTGACTGCTGCTTTGAAATAGTAAAAAAAAAAAAAAAAAAGTAATATTTGATACAGCATTTTAAGGTTTGCAAAGCACTTTAAATATGCTGTCTCGTTTGATTTGAAATAATTTCTGTATGATCTCACATAATTTTCATTATAATTTTAGGTTGTATGAGTATAAGCTACTATTATTTTATTATAATAAGGTATTCAGCTAAAAATGGCAATATCAGATCTTTTGGAATAATTCAGGTTCAACTATTTATCCAAATATTAGAACCAAATTCTAATTTTAAATGGTAAGGGGAAATTTTGTAATGTTCGCTGAAACTGATTTCTGATGAAATTTCAGCATGTTGGTGTTTCATGAGGGATAATGGTTAAATATTGATATTTGTGTGAATTTAAACTATTTTCATATGATTGCGTTGCATGGACTCCAGTCTGAGGTCTTTGAGTTTTCAGAAGTACTGGTTACATCTATTTATTGGCCCCAGAATCAGTTGTGCCTAAGAGAATTCATTGATTTAATTCCCCTTACCTCATACGGAAATCATTTTAAAGCACTCACAAAGGTAAACCATCAAATGCTACTTTTGTCTTGATTTTACTAGTTTAAATCAGAATTCAATTTGTTTCCATGGTAATAGCCTTCTGTTTAATAAAAACTTAAGGGCTGGTTGATATGCTTTTACTATTCAGGTCTGTGTCTTCTTCTCTGGTATACAGTACTTTCTACCTGCTATGTGCTCAACAAAAGGTTGATTATGTGAAAACGGACATATACAAGGCAGTGTTTCCCTCTGCTTTACTAATCTATAAACATGAAAATATTATAAAAGACATAGTGTCTCCATAAAAATTCCCTTTAATAGGGTATTCAACTTGCCCAATCAGCAAAGTCTGGGGGGAGGGGGTTAAGGAACACTGTCCAAAGCAGTGGCATGTTTAAAAATTTTACAACAAAGTTTAAAAAGTATCTGATTGGTACATTTTTTTTCAGACCTAAATCCCTTTACCTGCCTCTCTCTATGGAGTATTTATGGAATGTACTCAATCTGAACAGTATTGCCATGGGCTAAACAGTGAGTTGCATGAGAGGGAGAAAAGGAACTGATACTGAATTCTAGAGAAAGAAAAGAACCTTAGCTCACTTAGCTTTGGGGAGAAGAAAAGAATGGGTCTTATGGAGGCAACGAATCTAAAAATGAACAGTAGTATAGATATTTGACTTCTTAACATATTCTTTCTTTGAGGTTCCCTTCAAAGCTCCTGCCCGGTTCTGTTACAGTCCACAAGTCACTGAGTACAGCTGCATGAGGGAAGAAAAGGAAAGACCGGGCTGGATAGATAGTCATGCAATTCGCCCAACATTGCTCGGGATCACACCGTGTTCTGTGTGCTTTGCACCATAAAGCAGGACACTGGGATTCTACATCTGGGGGAATTAGTGAAGATTAAAGGAGACACAGTCCTTACCCTCATGGATGTCAGTGACGTGTGGACAACAATCCCCTACCCCACCCCCATATTTCTGTCTATATGAGGATAGAGGGATGTGGAGGGTGAACCAAATTCCCAGTATTACAAAGTCCAAGATGGACATAGAGGAAAAATAATCATGACACTACTACTAGCTAACATCTATGTAGTGCGTTAAGGTTTGCAAGGTGCTTTTTATACACAATGTCATCCGATCTTCACAAGTACCCTATGGTGCTATTATCATCCCCATTTTACAGAGGAGAAAACTGAGGCTGATGGGAGTTAAATGACTTGCCCAGGGTCACACAGCTAGTAAACATCAAAAGGCATTTAATTCAGGCCTTCCTGACTCCAAGTCTGGTCCTCAATCTATTGTGTAATAACCGTGCAGGGCCTTGATATGACAATACTGTTTTCAGTAAGGGAAAAGGAAGAATGATATAAAAGGAAATCAGATTAACAAGAAGAAGAATCAAATCACTAGGAAAGAAAAAAAACATTTGTGCCAACACTAGGGTTGGGCAAATTGGGTAGCCACCGAGAGCACGACGTGTAGGGGGCATATTCTGTGACGCTCCTTAATAATACTTTCATGAATTCCATCATTTGTTTATGTGGCTGTTCCCTCCAGTGGATCAGATTCATCTACATCTTCTCATCCCATATGACTTATGTCTTATGTCCTTCCATAAACTGTTCATGGGGAGGTCCAACCAAAATGCTGTGGTCCTTTCCATAGGTCACCTGACATAGCATGGATACAAGTGGAGCACATAAGCTGCCCATTCATTATCCTTTACTCATGATACATGGCCAACCCTCCTCCCTCTTGAGCGATAGAGCTCTTCACAAAATACTGCAGCTTATTTACCCTTACCAATGTCTTCTCCAGTGTTTTCAAGGTGACTTTATTTTAGTTCTTGGGTTTTGGCTTTTTTTTTTTTTTGGTTAAGCAATTGGGGCTAAGTGACTTGTCCGGGGTCACAAAGTTAGTGTCAAGTGTCTGATTTCAGATTTGAACTCAGGTCCTCTTGACTCTAGGTCTGGTGCTGTATTTACTGTGCCATCCAGCCCCCCCCACTCAGGGTGACATTAAAGCTTCATAGACTGATATTCCAAGACATACAGGCACAGGGCATCAAATGACACCACCACTAGGCCTGTACCCCAAAGAGACGAAACAAAGAGGAAAAGTTCCTCTATGTACAAAAATATTTCTAGAATTTCTGTAGTGACAAAGAATTGGAAACCAAGGAGGTGCCCATCAACTGGGGAATGGCTGAGCCAAGTATGGTATAGGAAATAACTGAAATATGCCACATTTCATGTATTATTGTGCTACAAGAAGGGAAGAAAGAGATTTTAAAGAAACCTGGGGAACACGGTATGAACTGAGAGAGAGTAAAGTGAGCAGAACAAGAACTATCCATGCCATGTCAGTAAAGTTGTGAAAAAAATAAACATTTTTTGAAAGGTTCAATAGCTCTGAAAAATGAAGTGATCATTTTCTGGAACAGACACCTGATGATAAAGAATCCTACCACTTCCTACACAGAGGTGATGGACTAAATATGTAGAATCAGATACATTTTTGGACATTACTATTGCAGGGATTCGTTTTGCTTGATGATGCACATTTGTTACAAGAATTTTGTTTTCTTTCTTTTTCTGTGGTGAGTGGAGGGAACAGAAGAGGACATAAAAATAAAGGATTGATAATTGAAAAAAATTAGGTATAAGTTTTTTAAAAAGTATATTAAATAGAAAAAATTAGTCTGTTTCAAGGAGATGGTTGGCATTATTAAAATTGCCGCATAATTATCCAGAGGCAATTTAATTCATTCTCAGCCTGTTTAATTATGGGTCCTACTCATTGTCTCTGTCTCTCTGTCTCTCTGTCTGTCTGTCTGTCTGTCTCTCTCTCTCTCTGTCTCACACACACACACACACACACACACACACACACTAGCTCAGTGGATGCATGCATACTTAGGCTAGATTCTCTGCTTTATTGTAGACTTCCTATAGAAGACTAAGGTTTTGGGACTTGATGCAGCAAGAAACATGTTGCTTACAAACAGGAAGATCTTGAAGAACTTACCATCTCATGCTTCTTCCAACTGGATACTGTGCTTGGCATTTTCCAGGATAGCAAACACCTCTGCTGAGCATATGTTTCTTTGTCTTATGCATTTTTATTATTAATTTTATTATGGAAAAAAGTTGTATATGTTGTTACATTTTTCAAGGAATCTTGTCTGATTTTAACACACACATAAGAAACTTCTTGTTGGAGCAGGACCATTCAGCCACCATGTTTTCCTGAATCAAATACTTTTTCATTGCCAAAATACTCACAGTGACATTTTGTGTTATCTGTACCTTCAGTAAATTCTGTCACTGTTATTATATGATTACTGTAGAATATTGTTTGGGAAAAGTTTGCCTGTTCCCTTCTTATACTTTAATCAAGGATACCCTAGATCAGTGGTTCTCAACCTTCCTAATGCCACAACCCTTTAATACTTGTATGTGGACAGACCCACCTGGAGACAGATAGAGGAGCAGTGTCTCGGTTCCTACGAGCCTGAGAAATATGTGTTTTCTGATGGTCTTAGGCAGCCCCTGTGAAAGGGCTGTTTGACCCCCAAAGGGGTTGTGACCCACAGGTTGAGAACCACTGCCTAGATGTATGTATTATTTCCTTTAAAACATTGGAGGTATATGGGTCAATAATTATTGATATTTTCTTGGTCACTGTTTTTGCTAATGAATCTGATTTTATTCCTACATCATTGGTATTTTTCCCAATATCAGTTATCTGAAGAAGAATCAATACCTTAAAACCTTCAAAATTGGGCTTCCTAAAAATGGATTTCTGTGTATGCTTGGTTAGTTCATCTTTGTTTTATTGAATGGCCTTTGTTTCTTCACACTACGCATTGAGGTCTATGAATTAGTGTCCAAATGTAGTAGATCTAGGCAGCTAGGTAGTACAGTGAATAGAGCACTGGGACTGGAATCAGAAAGACTCTTCTTCTCTTCATGAGTTCAAATCCAGTTTTAGACACTTATTAGCTGTGTGACCCTGGGCAAGTCACTTAATTCTGTCTGCCTCAGTTTCATCTGTAAAATGAGCTGAAAAAGAAAATGGCAAACCCAGTCTCATATCTTTGCCAAGAAAACCCCAAATGGGGTCACAAAGAGTCAGACATGACTGAAATGACTCAACAGTAGCAACAGTAGATGCACCCTAATAAATTGAGGAAATTGTTAAATAAATCTTTGCAGATGTTTTTCCAATTTTTTTTTTGGTTCATTAGTCCCTTAAAGGCTCTTGCTGTGACACATTTTAACTAATCTTGTTTGCGCACATGGAGATCACTTCTCATCATTTTGGAGGGACAGCACTAGTCATAATCTTTTACCTTCCTGCTTTGATTTTTATACAAACTCCTGTTCTAAATGGGTGTTGTCCTTGGAAGTCGCAGCTCTCTCTTCGGTAAGGACAACAAGTCAGGTTTGGCTACTAGATTCTTTTGGACCACTTAATACGGTGAATGCCTTACACTGGTTAAACTTCCTAAGGAAATGGTGATAGTCAATAGACATCTGCTTGAATTCAGTTTTAAGTTTTAAGTTTCAGGAGCTTGTCTAAACAGGTTTGTTGGATTTGCCTCCATTGTCTTTCATCTAATTGAATATTGATTCTGGTCTTTGCTCAGATATTTTGATGGTCTAATTATATATAGACTTCTGACTTGGAAATACTTCCACTTCATAACCAATCATTTCCTGTCAATTAAAATGTAATCAAAGAGGCAATGTTTTCTGGTCGACAGGGAGCCAATCTCAAAGTCAGAAAAACCAGGATTCAAGTTCTTCCTCTGACACACACTAGCTATGTAACCCTAGACCAATCACTTTCTCCCTTTCAGTGCTCAGAACTAAGTGAGTCTGAGATGAAGGCCACCATTATGACATCCCAGCACCAAGACCACTTTCACTTTTTCATCAGTAGACAGAACTGAGGAAAGGTATTGGACTCGAAAAATCTAATAGTGAAAATGGTTTCACTGATGGCCAAAGAATTCATCATGAAATGACCAGTCTACAAGGGATGAATCACTGTGTATTCAGGTAGGCTAGTCCTGTTGCTGGACCCCAGATCAGAACTTCTCTAGCACAGTAGAACACCCCATAGCCTGTGCTCATCTATTAAGCCAGAATCGGCTAAAACTGATTCTGAGAAAAATTAAGTTGATAAAACAGCACAGGAGAGAGTCTGATGAAAAGTGAGGGGATGGCACCCCAGAGGCGAAGCCCACCACAGGTACAGTCATGCCAGGAAAAAGCAATCCATCCCCACATTTCCAGAGAGACAATTGTGTTTGCAGCTTAGGAAGCCTTCATGTTAAGTTCCATCCATTAGAGTGATCAAAATCTTTTGTTGTTGTTCAATTGTTTACAATTATATCCGACTCTTCAGGACTCCATCTGGGGTTTTCTTGGTAAATATACTAGAGTGGCTTGCCTAGCCTAGCTCCTTTTTTAGCTCCTTTTACAGATAAGGAAACTGAGGCAAAGAGGGCAAAGTGACTTGCCCAGGGTCATACAGCTAGTGAGTGTCTGAAGCCAGATTTGAACTCATGAAAATTAGTCTTCCTGACTCCAGCCCCAGATTTCCTTCTTAGCTTCTTTTTAAACATCACTTATTTTAAAAACTCCTTTGGTTGAGAAACTTGCTGCACATAATCCTGCTACTGCTCCTCCACCGTGATTTGGCAGTCAGTTCTAGCACCTGTTGCCCTCACTGCTTTCCCAGCCATTGCTGACAGACCTTCTAGGTCACAAGAAAGTTTCCTAGAATTTCTTTTCTTAAAGTTTTCTATTCTGAACTTAAACACACACGCATATTTGCACATAGCAGAACACAAAAAGGTGGATTCTGCATGAAAATATGCATCTCCATTTCATACTGCTTTTAGAAGACTCGATAATAAACCCTCCAGGTACCTACTTTCAGACTCTGCTGCCTGTGTGCACTTTCCTCTGAACTTGCATTTCTAAAAGCGCTCTGATGGCTTTTTCTTCATCAATATCATTATCTCCAGCCCCCTCCTAATTAACTGAAAGAAAAAAGACACCTTCCCCACCCTCGGGGTCTAAGGTATAAGGGAGAGGGATATGCCTCCCACAAGTATGTGGCAGTAAATATTGAAGTAAATATTCCTTCATAAAAGCTCCATTATGTTACATGATGAATAGCAACTTTCACCCTCTTCTTCTTCCTCCTTTATTGTTGTCCCTCAGTCATACCCAACTCTTTGTGACCCTATTTGGGACTTTCTTAGCAAAGATACTGGAGCAGTTTCCCACTTCCTTCCAATAGCTCATTTTACATATGAGGAAACTGAGGCAAGTGGGGTTAAGTGACTTATCCAGGTTCACACAGCTAGCAAGTGTCTGAGGCTGGATTTGAACTCAGGTCTTCTTGACTCCAGGTATGGTGCTCTGTCCGCTGCCCTCCTCCTTACACACTTCTCATTCCCCTCTTCAGAACTCAGAATAGAAGCAGTCCATCCACAGGACCTCCATTTTCTTTGTTAACTTCTTCAATATCTTTTTTTTATTCTTTTTTTTTCTTTTTTGGAGGGCAATTGGAGTTAAGTGACTTGCCCAAGGTCACACGGCTAGTAAGTGTTAAGTGTCGGAGGCCGGATTTGAACTCAGGTTCTCCTGACTCCAGGGCTAGTGCTCTATTCACTGCCACCTAGCCAGCCCCTCAATATCTTTGGAAGACATTAAGGTCCTGAAGGGACACAATTCCTCTTCCCCTTATAACACCTTAATCCTACCTTCTCATACAGCTCCTTCTAATTACTGGAATAAATTTATCTTCCTGAGATTCTCTAGACCCTTGTTTGAATGTCAAAGTTCATACTTAGCTCTGGTCTTTCCATCAAATGTACTTGAAAGTCCGGGGTGTACAGGATGTTCAGAGAGGACTAGCCCTTCTGGTGTGAGGGTGGCTGAGATATTTCCAGGGCTGTTCATCCACCTTTCATGTCCACCTTCACCCAACTCTCACCTGTGGTTCCAAGAAGCTGTAGCCTGGCCAGTGGCCACACTTCAGTAAAACCATGTTGGCACACAGGCTAACCCAGATTAAGGGTACCCAACATGCCTCAAATCCAACAGTGAATCAGGGGGATGTCTACCCCAAGCAGGTGAAGACAACATCTGGAAGAATGGGCAAATTAGAACAATTGTAAAGCTTGGTAAGACATCAAAGATCCCAAGATTATCCACAGCATCCCCAAAACTTTCCAGTTGTCCTATCTTTTTTTTTTTGGAGGGGAGAAGGCAAGGCAATCGGGTTTATGGACTTGTCCAAGATCACACAGCTAGTAAGTATTAAGTGTCTGAGGCCAGATTTGAACTCAGGGCCTCCAGTGCTCTATTCGCTACACCACCTAGCTACCCCAGTTGTCCTCTCTTTTGTCTTGCTATTGGACTTTGATGACACTGACAACTCTTCCTCACTTAAATCCAATATATGCACAAGGCAAGACATCACCCCCATGATGTCATTGGTCCTCTGTAAAAAAAAAAAAAGGTGAACGATAACTTGAACGTGCTCTATTTCATTAAAGATTCATTTTTGCCCCTGTTGGAACATACTCAGCTTTGCAGGATAAGTTATTTTTGGTTCTAAACCTTTTGGGTTTTTTCTCCTTTTGGAATATTGTATTACAAGATGATCTGACTTTTTTAATAAAAGCTGCTAGTTCTTGTGTTATATGGACTGTAGTTCTGGTACTTGAACTGCTCCTTTGGGTATTTTTCTTATTTTTTTCTTTGAAGTAGGAACTATAAATTTTGGGCACAACTTTTTTGGAGCTTTTTAATTTTAGGTTCCTTTCATGAGGTGATAAGTGGATTTCACCTTAACTTTGCCATCTAATTCTAATAGAGCTGGACAGCATTCATTCATGATTTCTTGAAATACAATATCCAGGCTTTTAAAAAATCATTATTTTCTGGGAGTTGAATAATTTTTAAAATTGTTTCTCTCTGATCTGTTTTCCATAACAGTTTTTTATGTATAGCTTACATTTTCTTCTATTTTTTTCAATCTTTTGATCTTTGTTCTAATATTTCTTGCTGTCTCATGGAGTTGTTGATTTATGTTTAGTCTGTTCTAGGCTTCAGGGATTCTATTCCTTGGGTAAGACTTACCACTTTCTATTCTAAGTTATTCTCCTTCAAATTCCTTCTTCCTTCCTTTCTTCCTTCTTTCATTCCTTCCTTCTTTCCTTCCTTCCTTCCCTCCTTCCTTCCTTCCCTTCTTCCTTCCCTCCTTCCTTCCCTTCTTTCCTTCCTTCTCTCTTTCCTTCCTTCCTTCTCTCCTTCCTTCCTTCTCTCCTTCCTTCCTTCCCTCCTTCCTTCCTTTTGTAAATTAGAGCTCCATTCCAGGGTCAGGCTTTGTTCTTTGTCCAGAGTGGGAGAGCTGGTCTCACTTGGTCTCTAGGTCCTCTGGGTTCTCTGGCTAACTTCTACCTCTTAAAGTTAGGCCCTTTAGGTCTTTGATGTTCAGTGTGTTAGATATCCAGAGTCTTCTCTTAAGTCTAAGGACAGAATGTTAGGGACGTCAAAGCCCCTAGGCTTGGACTCTCCCAGTCTGGGCACTGTGGCCTGCACTGGCAGCACCTCAGTCACCCGGGGCTGGTTTCTGACTGCTGCTACTCCTAGGGGCCTCCAATTTCCCCATCTTGGTGGTGTTTTTAATAACAACCCAGGGTTTTCACAGGGGAGCTTTCCATGCCTCTTGTCTCTGAATACAGAATGCCAAAGGCTGGAAGTTTAACTGACCATCTCCAGTCCTATTGTAAGGCTACCCTGCTCTGATGCTGACTTTGCTGGGAGAGGGGAGGAACATCTCACTTTTTGTGCAGTTTTTGGGCAAAAGAAGTAATTTTCTTAACTTTTCACTGGATTTCTTGGTTTATTTGGTCAGATGCATACTTCAAGGTTTTGCTTGAGTAGGCATATAAGAACTGGGTGGTCATTCAAGTGGCAGGAAGTCTCTGGGGTTTATTTTCATTGGAGATTTTTAAATGACTGAATTCCATCATCTCATTTGAGATCCCTTAGGTTCAGGTTTATTTTTTTCTTGTAATTTTTTTTTATAGAAGAATAGATTTGAAGGTGAAAGGGAGAACTGGTGTCTGTAATAGCTAACTATAAATCCCTTTATTTTCCAACCAGAGGATCAAATTCACCCAGAAAAAAATGACCCAATACTCATTTTAACCCCAAAGTTCATTACAACCACTCATTTTTGCTCTTAAGCAGAGGAACTGCTGCAAATTTGTATACCTGAGGGAAGCAGTAAG
>JAQQSW010012624.1:0-12488 GCA_028646575.1 Pseudocheirus occidentalis
CTATCTATCTATCTGTCCATCTGTCCATCTGTCCATCTGTCCATCTGTCCATCTGTCCATCTGTCCATCTGTCTGTCTGTCTGTCTGTCTGTCTGTCTGTCTGTCTGTCTATCCGTCTATCCATCTATCTATCTATCTATCTATCTATCTATCTATCTATCTATCTATCTATCTATCTATCTATCTATCCATCTATCCATGTATCTATCTATCTATCTATCTATCTATCTATCTATCTATCTATCTATCTATCTTTCATTTTTCCATGTGGGAATGTAAATAGTTCGACTTTGATAAGTTCTTTATGATTTCCTTTTCCTGTTTACCTTCTCGTGCTTCTCTTGTTCTCGTACTTGGAAGTCAGATTTTCTGTTCAGCTCTGGTTTTTTCATCAAGAATGCTTGAAAGTCCTCTCTTTCACTGAATGACCGTATATTTCCTTGAAGCATTATACTCAGTTTTGCTTAGTAGGTCATTCTTGGTTTTACTCCCAGCTCCTTTGACCTCAGGAATATCATATTCCATGCCCCTCGATCCCTTAATGTAGGAGCTGCTAGATCTTGTGTTACCCTGATTGTGTTTCCACAATACTCAAATTGTTTCTTCCTGACTGCTTGTAATATTTTCTCCTTGACCTGGGAACTCTGTAGTTTGGCCATAATATTCCTAGGAGTTTTCTTTTTGAGATCTTTTTCAAGAGGCAATCAGTGAATTCTTTCAATTTCTATTTTTCCCTCTGGTTCTAGAATATCAGGGCAATTTTCCTTGAGAATTTCTTGAAGGATGATTTCTAGGCTCTTTTTTTTGATCATGGCTTTCAGGTAGTCCAATAATTTTTAAATTATCTCTCCTGGATCTATTTTCCAGGTCAGTGGCTTTTCCAATGAGATATTTCACATTGCCTTCTATTTTTTCTTTTGTCTGGATCTGTTTACTTGTATCCTGATTTCTCATGAAGTCATTAGCTTCCATTTGCTCCAATCTAATTTTGAAGGAATTACTCTCTTTAGTGAGCTTTTGAAATTTCTTTTCCATCTGGGCAATTAGGTTTTTTAAGGCATTCTTCTCATTAGCTTTTTGGGCCTCTTTTGTCATTTGAGTTGGTCTATTTTTTTTAAGGTGTTATTTTCTTCAGTCTTTTTTTTGGGTCTCCTTTAGCAGGCTGTTGACTTACTTTTCATGAATTTCTTGTATCATTCTCATTTCTCTTCCCATTTTTTTTCCTCCACTTCTCTTACTTGATTTTAAAAATCCTTCCTGAGCTCCTCTGTGGCATGTAACTAGTTCATATTTTGCTTGGAAGCTTTTGATGCAGGAGTTCTGACTTCACTGTCTTCCTCTTGCTCCATGCCTTGATCCTTTTTGTCCCCCCAAAAAAGGATTCTTTGGTCTGATTGTGCTTCCTCTTCTTGCTCATTTTGCCAGCCAATTATTTGACTTTTGAGCTCTTTGCCACAGTAGAACTGTGCTTCCAGAGTGGAGAGAGCTGTGTCCCAAATTTCTGAGGTTTTCACAATTGCCAGAGCTGTGAGGAGGGTGCCTTCTCTACACCCCCCACAAATGTTGGCACACTGGCATTCCTCATCCTTGGACCACTGCCAAGACTGCGACCCACATCCAAACAGGTGAGAGCAAGAGTGATTACCCTCTGAATGGCTGCTTGTTCCTACTACGATCTGCAGGTCAGGAGCTCTGGAGCAGCAAGCTGCAGCCACTGTGCTTCTGCCACCTCTCACCCCGGGGGCAAGGGCTGAACCACGCTCCTTTGTCTCCTAGTTCCAACAGAGTTCCCCATTTACCTTTTACTTTCTCTTTGGCATTTATGGGTTGAGAAGTCTGGAGCCCACCACAGCTGCTAGTGATTCATTCTCCTGAAGTTGTTCTAGGCCACTGATTGGGCCTGCCCTGGGTCTGGGCCCATGTGGCTCACACGGGACTGTGCTTGGCTCCCAGTCTGGTGTGATAGACCCTTCCTGTCTCTCTGCCAGGCTGCCTTCAGTGGGAGATTTGTTTCTTTCTGTCACTTTATGGGTTTTTCCCTCTAAAATTTGTTTAGAGACATCATTTTTTTTTACTGGTATTGGAGGTGTTTGGAGCAGGAGCTGAAGCAAGTTGCTGCTTTTGGTCTGCCATCTTGGCTTAGCCCCCAAGAAGTCAGTTCATTAGCTGGCATTTGGAGCACGGTCAATGCCAGGTCTAGGAGTGGCATGTCACAGTTGTGAACAGGGGGTGACATCCAGCTTAAGCAAACAGGCATCTACAGTTGGATGGTAGCCTGCAGGAAACAAATCTTGCATAGTGTAATGGACAAAAAGAAACAAATATAGGGTCAACTATGCCTCTGGAGTTCATGAACTCACTATCATAGCAATGGTTCAGAACCATCTGTAGGGGCAGTTCTTACTTCTCTATTCCATTTGACATCATGAAGCACCTTTTCTTGATACGTTTCATATAGTTCATTAGTTGGAATATCAGCAATTCTTCCAAAATCAACCCCTGCTCTCAATAGAACAGTAAACAATTCTTTTCTTGTCAGTCTATTCTGACTTTGAATTTGCTGACTATTTACTCTTCTGTCTCAATGAAATTTATGTTTTCCCCATTCTTCCAAGTCACTTAGCTATGAAATCTTATCTAGCACCTCTGAAACAGAGTGCCTTATCTCACCAATTAGTAGAGTAAGAATTAGGTGCTTATGAGCAGGAGGAACTGTCTTTACTATGATGTTTCTATGAGAAACTCCTTAAGGGGATATTGTGACATGCAGTTGTGTTTCTAAACATGAGAGCAGTTTTCATTATTTTCTCCTTTAACTTTCTCATACAGTTCCTAAGAGAATACCAGGGTCTCTCTCCACTAGGCCACATAAAAACAGTGGGATATAATTTAATGCATTCATTGGCAGCTAAAGCTAACAGATTGGTCATATTGTTACCTCCTTGAACAAGGTATTCCTTAAAAGCTTGCTGGATGAAAGGATTCTGACATACCTATAGATTTCAAGCAACCCATGCTATCTACATATACTCCTCTAGCTCCTTCATCACTGATTCTCACCATCCAAGACACTAATGATTCTCCCATCCTTTGGGGGAATCTGCTTAATATACCAGTTACCTCTTGCAGAGTGAAATCCTCAATTATCTCCCTATCTGTGGTTCTCCTCCTTTCTTCTTAGTATGGGGTGAACACCTGCCCTTGTAAAAGCCTGGTCATGTAACATTTTATCATTTTTCTCCAACAGAGAAAATGATACATTTTCTCCTGGCAGCACTTGCTAGGGCAACTAGGTTCAGCTTCTACCAAAACTGTATGAACCTTTCTCCTGTCTCTTTTTCTTTTTCTGAGCCAAACACACAGTAGCCCTCTCTTCTACCACCTGAGACTGTCCAGCTTGCTCTAAGGAGAGCCTGAATGCCATAACATAACCAACTTCTCATTCAAAACAATTTTTCTCCATCTGAATTTTCTATCATAACAGCTTGTCTCTGCTCTTAGATATAATACGGTAACCTGTTAGCAAAACCCAGTCTCTTCTACACTTCCCTGGTTCTCTCCCTGGTTTTATTGGTATTCCTTGCAAACATGTTTCTAAATCTCTTGGTTCTCCCTTTTGTCGCCTCAGTTCCCAGTTTTTACAGAGCCCTGTACTTTTAGCCTGTTCTCCTGCTAGGGAGGAATAAGGTAAAAGCTCCCCCATCCTGAAATATCCATTTCTTCCTCTGAAGTCCTTCTGCCTCCAAAGAGAGGTCCAATATTTCACGATCCCATCCACATAGCCAAATGTAGTGCCAACTACAATATTCACAGTGCTGATGGTGAATATAATTATGCCAGCATAGTTTCAATCATAAAATATAACAAACTCTCCATATAGAAGACAGAAGCAAAATATTTAGTCAGACACCAGAAAATCAAATTCCAACACCAGAAAGTCAAATCCATCATGGTAGCAAAGAGGTTAATAGACCATAGCATAGCATGAGGCCACAACATCCTTTAGCCTTCCCACAAACCAACACTCACAAGCCTAGCTGTCTCCCTGAGTGCATCCTCTCTCTCCCCCCATCTAGCTGCTCTGACTCCCAGCTTCCCATGGGCTCTGTTCCATTTTCCAGCAAACTCCTCCTCCCACAGGCTCCATGTGGTTAAATTCAGCCCATTAGGGGGCAGGGAAAAATCTTCAAATCAGGGAAGGTCTTCAAATTCCCTTAAGTTAATGAAGGGGCAGGGAAGATCTTCAGTTTCCTATTACCATTACAGGCACCCAACAGCTAAACTACTAGAATGTGGCTTGTACAAATTGGAAGGGCCTTAGGTTCAAGCCTGGCAGTGGACCTTTTCTACATTAGAGGGGCAGCCTCACCAGTTTGGAGAGATTCTTTACCAGAAGGTTGGCCAGTGGGGGATGAATATTTTTGGCCACAATAATTGGGTAATACAAGACTTTTCTCCCTGAGTTAAAATCTGCCCTTAGACACTTAACCATGTTTGTTTCAGTTTCCTCATCTGTAAAGTGGGGACGCACTGGAGAAGGACATGATGAACCACTCCAGTATCTTTGCCAAGAAAACCCCAAAAGGGGTCATGAAGAGTCAGACGTGACTGAAAAGGACTTATTGATGCTGTTAGGGTGTAGGGGTGACTGTAGTTTGTGTTAGGACCCATGCTGATGATTTTATCAGTCTTTTGAAGTATTTAAATCTACGTTGAGCACCTACTGTGTTCGTGGCATTATGCACTATTTGGAATATGTTATAAAACTTAGCTGGCTTCAAAGAGGGTACAATGTAGCTGTTCAGCTAGATGGTGTAGGCTCTTAAGTGCTTTGGAATTTGGAGGAGGATGAGATCTCTGTGGACTCTTGCAGAGTGGGCTTTATGTAGAATGACCTGAGTTTTGGAGGATAGGTAAGGTTTAGATGATAACAATGACACATTTATTTATGTCCACTTTACAAAGTTTAACATATACTTTGAGGGTATAGTACAAGTATTTTTCCTTTTTGCAGGAGAGGAACCTGAGGCCCTGAAAGGTTAATTAAGTGCAGTGTCCATGGCCACACACCTAAGAAGTATCTGAGGTTGGATTCTTGATTCCAAATCTGTTTCTTCCAGTATAGCGCATCATCTCTCAGGAATTATGGAGGAGGCATTGTGCTAAGTGTTAGCTATTAGCTATTTAGTCTTTACTGAGGACTGGAATCATAATCCAGACCTATGCTGAGATCTGCTATGTAGATTCCAGTGCACTCTCCCTGTAACACTGATGTCTGTTATAGAAGGCACTTCTGGAATGTGATGGTGGAACAGAGGGAATGTCAGTTGCTGTGGCACGTTATTTTACAGGTTCATCACCATCTGTCAGTTTCATCACCTAATGCCATGCCTAGCTATGTCCCCTGTTGCTAGTCCTGGGCTCCCTTCGAACTGTCCTATTGGCAAACAAGTTTGAAAAGTAGGATTAAGTCAAGGAGTGGGGATGGAGTGTGTGGGAATGGTGGGGAATCATCTTGTTTGACCAGCCACTGAGCTAGTTTGTTCTTGCCGCATTATACCTTTCAACCACTCAGAACAAACTGAGTTTTTCTGGGTCAGTGATGGGTAGGTGTAGCTTAAATATGCTGGAAGAGCCATCTGGTTTAGGGAAATGTAAGTCATAAATATAATCATTGTCAGTGGTTGAGCATTTCCCTCTACAAGGCTTCATAACCACGTGCTCTGGATGAGAAGTTAGAAGCACGAGTTGCAGAGTGCAGAGTGGGATGGAAGAGTGTTTGGAAGGAGTGGTATAAGATGATGAGAGTTGTGTAGAACGTGATTGGGAATGGGTATGTGTCTGAACTGTAGCCTTGGTTGATCATGTGTTTCCATAAAATGACCGTGTCATTTATGGAGAGTCCAGGAAACTCCCAAGGGGTTTAATTATATGGGAACGGAATTCTCCTCATTTGGGGTATCTTTTGTAGGCGAGAAGTGAGTAGAAAGAGAGAATAAGAGCAAAAGGAGTTAGTTATAACAAAGGGAAATGAAAGTGCTGCCATAGTTCCTCTGAGCAGGTTGAGATTTTGGGATGGCAGGTCATCTGTCGCCTTAGAAAAAAATGTGGTTCAGATAACTAATAAATAACCTTCTGGAAGGTGGCTGCTGTTCTCATCTTTTATTTTCCATTCTAAATTCTCTCCTTTCCTCTGCCCCACCCCCACCCATTGAGAAAGCAAGAAATATGATACCATATATATGAAATTATGTAAAATATATTTTCATATTAGCCATGTTTAAAAAAAGAACAAGAAAAATAAAGGAATAATTTTCAATCTGCATTCTAAGTTCATCAGTTCTCTCTCTGGAGGTGGGTAGGGTTTCTCATCATGAGTTCTTTGGACTTGTCATGAATCATTGTTTTGATCTGAGTTACTAAGTCTCTCACAGCTGATTTTCTTTACTTTTTTATTTTCCTGGTTCCACTTACTTCATTTTGTATCAGTTCATGTGTTTTCTAAGATTTTTCTGAAACCATCCCCTTCATCATTTCTTATAGCATGATAGTATTCAATCACATTCATATGCCGTAGCTTATTTAGACATTCCCCAATTGATGAGCATCTCCTTAATTTCCAGTTCTTTGCTGCCACAAGAAGAGCTACTATCGATATATTTGTATATGTGGATCCTTTTCCTTTGTCTTTGATTCCTTTAGGGTATAGACCTAGTAAGTGATATTGCTGGGTCAAAGAACCCCTTCAGGCATAGTTCCAAATTGTTCTCCAGTTGGTTGGACTGGGTCACAACTGCACCAACAATTCATCAGTGTACCTATTTTTCCACATCCCCAGCATTTGTTATTTTCCTTTTCTGTATTGTTTGCCGATCAGGTAGGTGTGAGGTAGTGCCTCAGAGTTGTTTCTCTAATTACTAGTGATTTTGAGCATTTTCACAAGATTATTGAGAGCTTCTATTTCTTCTGAAAATGACCTGTTCATATCCTTTGACCATTTATTAATTGAGAATGTCTCTTATTTTTATAAATTTGACTCAGTTCTCTATATAGTTGAGAAATGAAACCTTTATTAGTGAAACTTGCTATAAAGTTTTTCTCCCAGTTTGCTGATTTTCTTCTAATTTTGATTGTATTGGTTTTGATTGTACAAAAGTATTTTAATTTTATGTAAACACAACTATCCTTTTACCTCCTATGAATCTCTCTGTCTCATGTTTGGTAATAAACTCTTCCCTTATCCGTAGATCTTACAGGTAGTATCTTCCACGCTTGCCTATTTTAACTTACGATGTCACCCTTTCTGTCTCAATCATGTGCCCTATTTTGAGCTTATCTTGGTATTTGGTGTGAGATGCTGGTCTATGCCTAGTTTCAAAAACTCATATAAATTTCAAGTCTCATATAAATTGCCTTATATATGGGCCTTTGCTTTATTTTTAAGATATCTTGAGAAAGAGATTTGATGGCATTCCTTGGTAGCCTTTTCCTAACTTCCCGTTCTGCATAGACACAATGTGTTTTTGTATATCTTTTTTTTTTTCTTTTTGGAGGGCAGTTGGGGTTAAGTGACTTGCCCAAGGTCACACAGCTAGTTTTTTGTGTTAAGTGTCTGAGGCCGGATTTGAACTCAGGTACTCCTCATTCCAGGGCCGGTGCTCTATTCACTGCGCCACCTAGCTGCCCCGTGTTTTTGTATATCTAACGTAGACTACCCATTTGCATTTTAACTTATTTCTTCTTACTTTGGCTTTAGGTATGTAAAAAAAAAAAGCTGTTTAGCATTCCATCGATGATGGCTCTTCATAATACCTTGTAAGGTCTCCAGATGAGTAAAGTCATCACCATATATTTTCTTTGCTAGATAGAGGGAAGCAACCTAATAATGGAGGGTATCATTGCTGGCTGAATAATAAGCCATACCCTTCTCATGACAAACATGTTGCTGCAGCTGTAACTAAATCCAGTTGACTTATTTTCCAAGTAAAATTTCCTCTCTTGACCCATAATTTGGATGTAGCACAAATCAAAAGAGCTCATGAACTCTGCTGACATTTTTAGATTATTCCAACTTTGACAATCCCTGTGCCTGTGTAAGTTGGCAGCAGATGGACAGAAAGCATCGGGATGCTTGATCAACAATGTGATAGTCTCCTAGTGGCCTCTGATAATGTTCAATGGTCTTATGGATAATCAGTCAGTAAACGAAAACCCAGAGCAGGTTACATAATTTATTCTTACATAGATGAGGATGGCATATGCAAATGTATGTAGTTACATCTAGCTTTCTGGAGACAGGTGGTTCAGTGAACAAACTGCTGATCCTTGAGTCAAATGACCTGAATTCAAATCTTGCCTCAGACATTCACTAGCTACATGGTGACAAGTCAACTTCTATCTGCCTCAGTTTCTTCAACTATAAAATGGAGAAAGTAATAGTATTTTCCTTGGCTTTAGGTATGTAAAATATAATTCAGCCTGTTTGGGGGCAGGGTAAAATTACATCAGGAAGATGTAAAATTCTTGTGTTCCATTCTGGTTCCTGGAGACAGTTTTGTCCATCCACAGTGTCAACAGCACTAGATATACTATCACACTTTTGTGCTACATAAAAGTTAATTTTAAAGATTGAGGTTTGTTTTAATAACAGTGTTAATACCTCATGTTTACCCAACACTTAATTGGAAAGATTTGAATTTGCCACCATTATTTCATGGAAATCTATGACTAAAGGACAGTAGAGATATCATGTAGGACAGTTGTCCTTATAAAATTACTGCCCTTGTCAGACAGAATATTGGGAAGAATAATTCAGTGATATGACCAGATCTCACATTTCTATAGTTTTTATATGATATTCAGTGAGTTGGTATATTGTTTTGATAAAAGAACAGTTGTTAAAGTTGGTCCTGGACCAATGTATTCAGTCTATTACAAATGTCCCATCTGGTTGCTTGTTCATTCTTCAAATGCTTATTCTGGCATAGGGTTCATCTGTTGTCTAGGGTCCACTGGAAGTAACTTCTGCTTCCTTTGTTTGCCATCTGATTCCTGTGTGAAATTGTTAGTTCTGAACTCTCCCCTATGACTGTCTCCCCAGACAGGTAAAATTACATGATGTTCAATTTGCAGAGGTCAAGCAGGCTTCTCTGTTTGTTGAAGTCAAAGCTAGTCCTCCAAGTAATTCTTTATCCAGTAATGTTTTGCATATGATATGAAACTATTCATACTTTTCAAAACCCTTTAAAATATATCATTTAATCTTCACAAGAATTTCGTGGAATAAAGAAGGAGGGAGGTATTTTTTCTCTTCAGACAGATGAAGAAACTGAAGCCTAGCAAGGCTAAATGTCTTTCCCAAGATAACTTAGCCAGTTAGTGATAAAGTTCAACTACTGTTGTATTTATTTTGCTGTAGCATGAGATTTCCTCCTTATTTATGCCACTTTTCTTTTGGAAGTTTGACAGGTTTTTGGAAGAAATGTCACCCATGACCTAGGAAATCTCAAAATTTGGAACTACACAGAACAGGTTCAGTCTTGGTAGCACGTCTCCCCATCTCCTTCTCCATATCTTTTTGGGTTCTTTTGTTCCCAATTAAAAATTTCCCCAGGAAGTCTCAGAATATAACTCATATCTAGGTCTCTACAAGTATGAATATATATCTCAAAAATAGGACCATATTTAAAATGCAGAAAATAAAGGACTAATAGTAACCCATTAAAAGTGGATTCTTTTCCCTCTCCAATCAATGCCACTTTTCTTTACCTCTTTCCCACCTCTATGAAAGAAGGAGAACAAAGATCACTCTGCCACTCATCCAGTTAATCCTTAATTGGTGAAACTTAAGGAAATGCCCTTATATTAAATGGGGATATACCTAGATGTACCCTAGTCCTCTCAGTAAGATTGTGAATAGCTATGTCCATACCTTTCCAGAGGAAGTAAAGCTCAGGAGTTGGAACCAAAGCTGTAGAGTAGCTGGAGTTACAGAAAAGTTTCCTCTTCCTATCACATCTCTACACATACCTAGAAAATATGCCAGACTGAGTCCTATTAGAGAAATCCAAGAAAAAAAATCACAGCAAACAATTTTTTTTTCCAGACTATGGCAGTATAGGTAGACAGACCTGCAGATTCTGTGGACAATGTCTAGTCAGATCTTGGACATCAGTCCCTCGAAGGGAGAGGCTATGTACCAGGATAAGAAGAGTCCAGTATATAGGGACCTGACCTTGTGGAATCTAATAACAATAAGTACTTCTGTTGCTCACTACCCAGTTCTGGGTCACAGATCTCTTGGGACCAGAGGACAAAGTAAAAAAATGGGGAAAAAAATCCATTAGTTACCTCCTGAAAGAAACTCAAATGAAAACTCCCAGGAATAATATAGCAAAAATCCAGATCTTTCAGGTCAAAGAAAAAAAATACTACAAGTAGTCAGTCAGTAAGGAAGAAGCATTTATTAAGTGCCCCCTATGTTCTAAGGACTCTGCTAAGTGTTTTGTAAATATTACTTGATTCTCACAACAGCTTTGGAAGGAAAATGCTATTACTTTCTCCATTTTATAGTTGAGGAAATTGAGGCAGGTAGAAATTAACTTGTGGTCATGCAGCTAGTGAGTGTCTGAGGCAAGATTTGAATTCAGATCATTTGACTCAAGAATCAACAGTTTGTTCACTGAACCACCTGCCTCCAGAAAGGTAGGAAAAATTCAAATACTGAGGAGCTACACTATAGAACACACAAGGTTTAGCAGCCACTACCTCAGGAGTGGAGGACTTGGAATACTATATTATAGAAGGCAAAAGATACTATGAAGATTGTGAAGATCACCTGGTAGACTAAGGTACCACACACTGGGGTCCTCAGTTCTGATGGGCTGGCCGCATTGTTTGAATGCCTATCCTATGTTTGCCTGAAAGACTACTTTATGAAGAACTCACACAAGGCAAGTGCTCCCATGGGGGTCAGAAAAAGTGATACAAAGACACTCTCAAGGTCTCTCTTAAGAGCTCTGAATTTGATTGTGTGACATGGGAGACACTGCTACAGGACTATGCCACATCAGAAAAGGTTCTGTGCTCTATGAGCAAAACAGAATTGAAGTACCTCAAAAGAAATGTGAGATGCACAAATTTAGAGAATCTATCCCAAATGTTCACATGGACTATTTGTGCCCAACCTATAGTAGAACGTTCTGATCAGCCACAGTTGGATACACTGACTCTAACATAGTAATGTCATTTTGGTCCTTTTCAAGAATGAAGGCTGGCAGCCAACCAACTAACCACCCATATTACAGAACACAAAAGATACAGGCTTACAACCAAGAAAAAATTATGCAGCAAAACTGAATATCAACCTACAGAGGAGAAAATTGACCTTTAATAAAATGAGAAAACTTCCAAGTATTCCTGATCAAAAGATTAGAACTGAGCAGAAACTTTGAAATACAAACATAGGAATTGAGAAGCAAAGAGAGAAATATGAGGAAGTAATCATAATAGATTGAAGACAGATAAACTTTACATTTTAAAATGGGTAGATGACCTCAGAATTTTATCATTATCAAGCATCATAGAATTAGGCAATTAGGTAGCAGGCTTGGGAGTAGTTCTGTTATATTTTGATGATTTTAAAAGAAGATGGAAAGGAAAGGGAAGAGGAATATATGACCTCACATAACTGGAATATGTAAGTATAAATCTACACAAACGAGGAGGAAAGGATGGGGGAAAGGGTAGGGGAAGGGGTAGGGAGAGAGGCAAACACTTGAACCTCATTGTCATCTGAACTGGTCAAAGGAGGAAAGAACACATGTACAATTAAGTTCAGAAATACATTTCACTCAACAGGGAAACAGGAGGGAAAGAGAATAAAGGAAAAGGGGAAATAAAAGGGAGGGAATTAAAAGAGGGATGGGTCTAAGTAAAACAAAACTAGGTGGGTTTCAACAAGGAACTTCAAAGAAAAGAAAGAAAAAAGAAGCTCATGATGAAATATACTATCTGTCTTCAGATAGAGAGGTGATGAACTCGGAGACATACTATTCTTTGGACATGACCAATGAGGGAACTAGTTTTTCTTGACATATTTGTAACAGGGCTTTTGATTTTTCTTGCTTCCTCAATGAGGGGAAACGATGGTGGGAGGGAGAGAAGATGGATTTTCATTTATTACAAAAATAAAATTTAATTTAAAAAAGTAATTAGAAGGGAATAGCTTTTTGTGGTGGAAAAGAACTAGAAACTAAGGGGAATCCCATCAATTTAAGAATGTTATTTATGAATGTAATGGTAAGAAATGAGGGAAAAGATTTTAAAGTGACATTAAAAATGTGTATGAACTGGATGTATAGCAGAATTGACAACAGTGTATACTATGGCACCAATATTAAACAATTTTTTGAAGATTTAATGCACTGATGAAGGATGAAGTGAGCAAAACCAGAGAAATTTATATAATGTTCTAAAAATAATACTTT
>JAQQSW010012625.1:0-12488 GCA_028646575.1 Pseudocheirus occidentalis
GGGACAGTCAGGGTAGAGAGTAGAACAAAGGGGGGGAGGGATAGGAAGGAGGGTCATGGGATCACTGTCACAATATGTCCACTGTGAAGATGTCCTGTGTAATTACACATCCACAGTCTGTATTGAATTACTTGTCCTTCCAATGGGGGTGGGAGACAAGGGAGGAATCAAAAGAATCTAGAATTTAAAGCCCTGCAATACCAGCAACTAGGAATTAAGATATACAGAGGCTGGGGTAGGGAGACCCTCCCTGCCCTACCAGAAAGTTAGAGAGCAGATTGGGAGGGGCTACACAGTGGGATCGATGTTGGGGTAGGGGAAAGACGGGGAGAAAATTTGTCATTCAAAAATCTCATGAAAATGAATGATGTAAAAAAGAAAACAAATAAAAAATTTATTATTAAAAAAAAGAATTAGACTGGAGCAAATGGAAACTAATGACTTAATGAGAAATCAAGATAGTATTAAACAGATCCAAATAAATGAAAAAATAGAAGGCAATGTGAAATATCTCACTGGAAAAACCATTGACCAGGAAAATAATTCCAGGAGGGACAATTTAAAAATTACTGGACTACCTGAAAGCCATGATCAAAAAAAGAACCTAAAAATCATCCTTCAAGAAATTCTCAAGGAAAACTGCCCTGATATTTTAGAACCAGAGGGAAAAATAGAAATGGAAAGAATTCACTAATGACCTCGTGAAAAAGATCCCCTAAAGAAAATTCCTGGGGTTGCTAGGCAGCATAGTGAATAGAGTGCCATCCCTGGAGTCAGGAGGACCTGGGTTCAGATATGGCCTCAGACACTTAACACAAAAACTAGCTGTGTGACTTTGGACACGTCACTTAACCCCAATTGCCCTACTTTCCTCCCCTTCAAAAAAAAGAAAAACAAGAAACCTCCTAGGAATGTTATAGCCAGGTTTTGGGGTTCCCCAATCAAGGAGAAAATATTACAAGCAGCCAAAAAGAAACAATCTGGATATTGTGGAAACACAATCAGGATAACCCAGGATCTAGCAGTTTCTACATTAAGGTATCAAAGGGCCTGGAATATGATATTCAAGAGATCAAAGGAGCTAGGATTAAAACCAAGAATCACCTACCCAGCAAAACTGACTACAATATTTCAGGGGAAAATATGGTCATTCAATGAGGTGGAAGAATTTCAAGCATTCTTGTTGAAAAAACCAGAGCTGAATAGAATATTTAACATTAAAATACAAGAAACATGAGAAGGAAAATAGGGAAAAGAAATCATAAGGAACTTATCAAAGTTGAACTATTCACATGCCTACATGGAAAAACAATCATTGTAACTTATGAAACTTTTCTCAGTATGATGATAGTTTAAGGGAATATAAATATGTGTGTATGTATATGTATATGTATACATACACAAATGTCTATACAGAAGGGTATATATGTGTATAAATACATATGTGGATTGTGTATATATGTGTAGAGGTATACCTAGACAGAGAGCACAGGATCATTTGAATAGGAAGGGATGATATTTAAAAGGGGAAATTGAGAGGTGAGAGAGGAATATAATGAGAGAAGATGAGGAGGGACAGAATGCAGTTAATTATCTCATATAGAAGAGGCAAGGGATATTGCTACAAGGGGAAGAATAGGAAGGCAAAAGGGAGTGAATCAACCTTACTCTCATTGAATCTGGCTTAGGGAAGGAATAATATACACTCTAAATTGGGTATCTTGCCCTACAGGAGAGTAGGGGGAAAGGGGATGAGATGGGGGATGATGGAGGTGAGGGCAAGCTGGGCAGGAGGGTAGTTAGAACCACAAACTTCAGCAAAGGGACAGGTAAAAAGTAGAGAATAGAACAGGTGGGGAGCGGGATAGGAAGGAGGGAAATATAGTCAGTCTTTCACAATGCATCCATTGTGAAGATGTTTTGTGTAACTACACATACAGGGTCTGGATTGAATTGCTTGTCTTCCCAGTGGGGGTGCGTCATGAGGGAGGAAGATTTAAAATCAAATGTTTTAAATATATATATATATAGCACATCAGTATCTGTGCTAGAAGTAACCTGGAGGTTCCAGGAGAGGTCCCAAAGGAGGTTCCAAAGTCTACAACCACAGAAAGACAAAAGATTGAAGAAACAATGTCCAAGAAACAACATCCAAGATGGCAGAAAGGGCTAGTAGGGACTTCTAATGTTACTGCAATTGACTGCTCTTGAGGCAAAAACAGTACAGCTCTCGACTTATGTTAATGATCCCCCATGGCCAAGATTACTTACATGGGACGGTAAGGTTACTGGTATTGTACCTGCTGAACAAACCACATGGATTTTTGGAAAAGGAACTTTGGGAAAAGAAATCAAGGGAGTAAAAGATGTTCAAGGGTATAATTTTATGGGAAAGACTGGCAAGCCACTCATATGTTTGGGAACAAATGTAACCTCTGTTAATTATTATGTTGAATTGAAAAATGTTACTCATGTTGCAAAGATAATGCCCCAAGGGGTGATATGGCATATATCCATGATGGGGGTGGAGACAAAGGAGTTGGTAAAGTGGTCTATACACTAACCCCCCTGGCCTGATTGCTTTGATATCCATGTGACCTCATGGCACCCAGCACCACTTTGGGTTAAATGTCATACACATCACAAGAGAGCTGCCAATTTCAGCTGTGAAATATTTGAGATGTGGAATAAACATCATGAAGTAGGAACCAGACAGAGATGGCTAGTACCGGGAATGATTACTCAGAAAAGTGTGTTTCAAGAAGAGGTCTGGCTGACGATGGCAGCCTTGGGAAAGATACACCAGAAGGCTGCTATTCCCAATGGACAGACTTTAAAATACAATGAAACAACATTAGATGCATGTTTACCCAGACAGCAAGCATTTCTTCTAGGGAACCCGACTGTTACAAAGACAGGCGAAGGATATTATATGACTGAATGTCTAAACTGCCCAGTAAATCGCTGCTTACAATATAAACATGGAACCAGAGCATAGGTAGCTCTGATCCTGGAGAGCCCAAAATATGCCATAATGCCTGCCAAGGTAGATGGATGGTATTTGGCCCCTGCAGATCAGACATTACATTATTTACAGCAAGAACTCAGGTCATTGTACACA
Organism: Pseudocheirus occidentalis; assembly: GCA_028646575.1. NCBI lineage: Eukaryota > Metazoa > Chordata > Mammalia > Diprotodontia > Pseudocheiridae > Pseudocheirus > Pseudocheirus occidentalis. The sequence goes on from JAQQSW010012625.1 coordinate 3,122, forward strand.
TCAGAAAAGATGTGTACAATGTGTAATTTGGGGAATCATCTCTTTTGTATCACTTATCTTATCTCTCATAGCATCTGCAGTGCCATTTAACTCAGTCTCACAACAGATGCAAGAGGTGCAATATACTGAAGCCTTGACTTACAAAGTATCAATAGCTCTCCAGAAACAAGGGGAGATTTCCAACAGAAATAGGATACTTTAAATGAAACAATAGAATATGTGGGAGATGAGTTCACAGAAGCTGAGTTTCATGCTACATATGAAGCATGATTATCATTTCCCTGTGATTTGTGTTCACCTATACCTTATAATGCAAGTATGGTAGAATGGAATAAGGTAAAAGATCATTTGCATGGTATCTGATATAATAGTAATTTTTCAACTGCTCTGTCTTTCTTGACCAATATTACTCATGATATTGCTGAGTCACTTTTCTGGGGCCATTCCAAAAACTCTAGCTTGAGAAATTTTGGAAAAATTGGACATGTTCAACATATTCAAAAACATACCTGCCTTGGACTTCACCTACTGTCCTGAGTAGCATTGTTTATTATAATATGCTTTGTTATTCCTTGTGCTAAAAGATTTGCTACATCGTAGGCCAAGTCATTAGGGACAGATGTCTACCACCTTAAGCTCCTAGTGAAACAAAAAGGGGGAGATGTAGGGGGCGACGTTGAGGGCTAGCTTTAAGGAGTTCCCCAAAGGGATGTGGATCCATGCCAAGGTCTCCCTTGAGCTTGCTCCTATCCTCCAGAATTTATTATCTTAGGATGTTGGCTCTTCATCTTCTTCCTATCATCCTTCTGTGCTAGGGAGGTTTGGAACATCCTGTACGGCACTTGTACCCTGATAACCAGGATAAAGAACAAGGCAGTCACATATGAGGCAAATGAGAATTAGGGCATCAGGAAATGTCCCAAGAAAGTGGCTCATGATGACTGTGCAGTTTTTCACTATATGTACTGGACCCTCAGATGAATAAAACTGGATCAATTTCTACTGGCTCTCCTGGCCTACGTTTCATTTCAACTCCTCCACCTGCTGCTGGCAGCAATTTAGCTTGCAGATTGTAGATGTACTACCTCAAAAATGTTTTAAATGTAAATCAATCCTCATATACCTCAAAATAAGAGCAAAAGAAGGCAGGGTTTCAGAAGGTAACTTTCTTCAGATCCCACAAAGCTCTTTGTCTCACTTTATGTTCCATTTTGCATTAAAGGATGACTACAAGTTCCATGAGGGAAAGGAGTGTCTTATTTTTATTTGTGTCTCACCAATGCAGAATGTAATTTGTCCTCCTTGCTAGGAAGATAGGTAGTTGCTAAACTAAACTGAACCAATTACAGAAAAAGTAAAAAACACATATTTATAAAGGTTAAACACACACACATGTGCGCGCGCACACACACACACGTACACACTATACCTGTTCCAACAAAATGATAAAGAATATAAAAACATTTTTTGCTACCCTACCTTTTTCTGATTTACTGGGGATAAGCTTCTATAGAGTTTTCTTCCCTGTTTGCCAGCATTCCAGATAGTAAATGATGTCCAATGCTGAAGAGCCCTTTCTTCTAGGAACTGGACTCGGTGTTGCCAGATGGTGCTTCTATAATATGAAAAAAAAAATGAATCTGACTCTTTTTTCTCCAATGCCCAAATCCATTATACAGAAATTTAACATGCCGTTAATTTATTGGTAAATTCCAAAAAATTCAACTCTAGAGCTTCACTGTAGTGTAAAGATGAACCTGAATTCTTAAAAACTGTGCTAGCAGTTCACTGCTTTCTAAGGATAAACCTATCCAAGCATGTAAAAGTTCATCAACAAGAGACTGGTCCCTTGGAAATGAATTCTTTGGTGGTGACAAACATTAAAAAAGAAATAAATACAAAATGGGTCCTATGAGATCCCCTTCTGCTACTTCAGTGATGGTGGCAGAATGCTAAGTGGAAAAGGAGACTATGATTAGCAAAAGTCACAGTTTTAAAATCATCTCTAACTTTAACTTGGCAGTTGGTACTCTTAAAGTAAAATCTATGTACAATGACCAATAAATGCACAAAGTCCTGGAAGAACTGAATCACAATAGTCATTATATCCTCCCTATTAATGAACTAGGAAAAACAAATAAATAGCATCTTAAACCTTAAGACAGTTCAGAGGTACTCCTTGGAGCGGAAGAAAGAGAAAGAGAAAGAGAGAGAGAGGGGAGGGGGGGAGAGAAGGAGGAATAGAGAGAAAGAGAGTTGGTGAATTTGATTTTATCATATTCCCAAAGACAACAATTCTGGGGTATATTCATTCATTTGTATTACATATCAAATGAGATAACATATGCAACATGTTTTGCAAAACTTAAAGGACTATCATTACAGTACTGATAAGAAGCGTTTGGAAAAGGACACTTTTTCTACTTCTCTGCAATTTATTTTGACACATGTAATCTACAATTCTAAGAAGAACTTCATAAAATGGTTGAAATTAAATCAATATACACTTTGGTATTTAATGAGTTCAATGTAAACATGGTCAACGATAATGACCCAGAATATATGCAAAATGTGGATCAACAATAAGGAATGAGAAAGGCCAAGATTTATAGACTACATAGAAAACCCACAAACTCATGTCATGTAAATTTTCTTCAAGAAAAGAATTGATGGGTATTAAACATGAAAAATATTGAATAACAATAAAAATGAAATTTATTATATTTTAACTGAAAGGCAAAGGTTGTAAATGACATGAGAGTCTATAGCATTAATGGAATAGGAAGATCTTCCCTACCCACTAATAGGTCTGTGTGACCTGCTTTGAGCTGTGATTGGCTCATAGCTGTGATACAGCCTGAGTCATAAGGAGCCTAAGTCACATGGAGCCCAGTGTGCGGGAGGAGCTTGCCCAATGGAGCAGAGAGTGAGACTGAAACAGTAGAAGAAGCAGAGCAGACAGTAGAGGGAGGAACTTGCCTAGGGGAACTTGTTTGTGGGGAGGCTTAAGAATGCTTAAGATGTTGGTGCTCCCCAAATTAGCGATAAGTACCTTGCTAAATCTTACTTCTGGGTATCCTAATAGTAATGTTCCAAGTAAATCTTTTGGTTTTGCCTGTGAGGAAGAGAGTTTATTATATTTTGTGAATCTACGCTGGAAATACGTATGCATATTCATAACAACTGATATGGGTTCATATTGGCATTACTGAATCCATCCCTAAAACACCAACCTGTACACCAACATATCATTCATTACTTATAACAAAAGTTAGAATTAGTATAAAGAAAGAAGAATGAAAAGACGTTATGAAATCGAAATCATTTAAACCTTAATAATTTAATTTAATCCTGATTAATTAATTAAAATAATTAATTAAAAATAAATTTAATTTATTTAATAAAATAATTTAATCCTGAAATAATTTAATCCTTACCTATTGAAACAAGATACTGATAATTAACAGTGAATGATGCAGTAAAAATGTCATTAACATTGATTATAATACTTTTATACAAAGTACAGATACATATTAATTGCCATTACAAATCAAACATGAATCAAACAAGTCTATGTACCTTAGTCAGCAAATACAATTTATTTGTCACAGAGAGAAACAAGTCAATGGGAAAACTGATTAAAATATAAACTCATTTGCAAAATCTTACAAAGTAGATAGCAGAAATCCTTAAACCCTATCAAAATGACTGTGCTTATTTGGATCACTCATTAAACTTTCTTTAAATTGTTGGAAGGCAAAATTAATTAAAAGAAAACCTGATGAAAGACTCAAATGAGCACAATCATTTTGAGAGGGTTTAAGAATTATAAATGGAAGGATAAAAACAATAAAAGTGGAAAAGATCCATAAAGACAATTATAACAAACTTTTGCCCATCAAGGGCAGTAACCCTGACATACTTAGTCCAGGATAATTTTAAAGAGGATTCAGGAATGACATTGAACAGAGAATAAAGACGGGAATCAGTCAGATTAGGCCAACTGTAGATGGAAGGGATGCCATACTAGAAACAACACAATTCTGAGTGAGTGTATTGAAGGCCTAACAAAGCATTTTAAAGAGGGGAAGGTACCAAAAGTGCAGAAGAAATTTCAACCCTTATTAATACCTAAAAAGGTGACCATGAAAATATCTACAATTACCAACCTATAATGGCCATCTATAATTTTTAAAATGAGAATCATCACCACATGTATTGAAATAACATATATGTTTTCTTAAGAGATATTCTACAGTGTTCCATATCTTTTCCACCACACAACTGACTGAAAGATGAAGAGAATAAGAGATTGTACTTTGCTTACTGTTCATTGATTGTTTTTTCATAAGCATTTAATCTGGTAAAGCAAAATGCCACATAGTATTTGTATCTTCCAACAAAATCAACTAACCACATATTAAAATCACCGAAGATTCCTCAAATTATATACAAGAGATCACCTTGTTCAACAATGCTCTGATCATAAATATCATGTGAGGCATAAAAATCAGGAGAGCTGGGTTGCTAAAAGTGTTTGCCTCTGTGATAAAGGACATTCAGTAAAGAAAGTTGAAGAGAGTAGCCCTGTACTTGATGAGAAAATGTAATATCAATCAAATTTAGCAGATACTTAGCACTTAGTAACTTAGGGCTAAGTAGCACTTAGTAACTTAGGGTTAAGTATGGAAGGTGTGAGCCCTGTCCACTGTTGAGAAGGCATGAACTCCCCTGTTGACGTGGAAGAAGGCTATTGGCTGAGACAGGAGACCAGTACTATATATAAAAAAGAATTCTAGAGGTAGAGAGACAGAATTGGAATTTTCCAGCTAGAGGAAGCAGGAGATCTCAGCATCTGGGAGATGAAGAAATGAGTTGGAGTTTTCTTGAGAGAGAGGGAGAGTTTCTCTCCTAGCATCTGGAAGCTGATTGAGACCTGAGATGGAGTTTTCCTGAGACCAGAATCTGGTGAAGGCCACCAAGAAGGCCAATATTCTTTCTGGGTCCTAGGGCCAGCTGAACTGCTGGGGGACTGAAGAAGCATGACCAGGATAAGACTTTGTTTGTTCATTGCCTGGCTGATCCTTGAGTTCTAGGCAAGAGAAGTAGCGAAGGGTTTGAGATGTGCTGGACCCTGTGAACTTCAGTGTGTGCCGGGGATTGCCCTGAGAACTAGACAAGGACCTGGGAACTGTCTACCTCTGAGGACTGGACAAGAACCTAGCAGCTGTCTACTTCTGTATCCAGGTGACTGTTTGGTGGATTCAGGAGGAAGCTGGGACCACGGAATGGGATCCAGTGAATCAGAGTGATCACCCAGAGTCAAGATAAAGAAAAGGCTACCCCTTGGACAAAAGTGAGGTTTTCTGGACAACAACAGGTGGAGAGTGTGTATGGTTTTCATATGACTGTATTAGTGACTAATGAAATTTAGTAATTGGGAATCTAGCTTAGTGACTGACTGCTAGATGAGTGACTGATTAAGTTAATGGTTGCCCCATGAGTGGAAGATTGATATTGTATTATGAATTGATTGAATGATTAAGTTAATGGTTGCCCCATGAGTGGAAGATTGTGAACTGATTGAATGAATGATTAAGTGAGAAGGGTTTCCCCCTTAGGGAAGCCAGATGATTATTCTTTTGTTTCTTGTTCTAAATATTGTGGCCATGGTAGTGAAAACTGTGTGGCCATTCTAATGTTAAGCAGGTCTGAATACCATATTGTGATTGTCTGTGATAAGATGTAATGTTATGAATATTATATTGTGAACGTTTGCCTTGATTTGTAATGGAACAAACAGTGTTCGCTATTACTGTATAATCCGAACCTTAAAAGCTGTTCACAGTAGCATTCTTTTGGGAATTTGCTGGTGCAAGACATTACAACAACCTGCCCAGAAGAGATGCTAAACTTCAGGGGAGCTGTGTAAAAATTAAATGAAGAGAGAAAGAAAGAAAGTGTGGTCCTCCGGGCTCTGCAATACCTTGGTTGTTAGCAGTTGTGAGCTGCCTTTGTATATTCATCACATGATCCTCACTACCACTGTACTCTAAACCTACTTTTCCCATGGACAATTAATATTTCTTGGGGAGCGTGTTCCAAGTTTATGGGGGATAATATTTTGCTATTTTTACTCTGCCATATTAGTAATGACTGATTAAATAAGAATGCACTGCTAGGGGCTCATGAACTTTAGGAGTGGGTACTCTTTCTGAATCCTGAGGTAGCAGTTACTCCCTTAGCAACTCAACCATCAAGCCTAAGTACAGGTTGCGAGAGGACCTTAGAGGGTCCTACAATGTTAGGGCTTATCTAGGATATAGCTGAATACCCTTTACATTTATGTGGATTCACTGAAGAGATTCTCCATCCAGGACTTTCCTTCTTAGATACCATAGTTTTTCAGGGAACAGCTAAAATTCTGAGAAAAATCAATTAACAAATTGAAAAAAGCATTTTGATTTTCTTGTAAGAATGAAAGGTTAACAGGTTCAAAGTAATACACTAATGTCGTCAAAAGCAAAAGCAGGTAATACATGGGATAGAAGGCTATGGTAAACATTTCTAAGGAACCAGGACAGGAACACATAGCAGTGAAGCAATCACAATAGAATCAGTCTGTCTTGCTTATAAATGTGGTCGTGTTGTTAATGGTATGTTTGTGGTTCAATACTCTGCCAATAGTGAATCATTTTTGCAAATAAAGCAAAATTATTAAGTTTATATGCATAGTATACAACATACAAATTCTACAAGGGGTGTTCCAAGAAATAACACATTTTGGAAGCAAAATAAATCCTTGAATTGGCAATTTCGACGTGTGATTCTACATAGTGCTGTAAATTTTGCTAGTATATTTGAAGGTATGTTACATTATTTGAATTCTACTCAATAATGTTTACCGACATTTTCTAGTGTTTAAATATAAGATACAGGCTGATGTTCTTTGTAAATACTACTAAGCTTAATATTCCTTATTAATTTTTATAGTTCCAAAATAAGTAGAGAGTATGATGAATGATGAAAGTATTTTAAGAAAAATGAAGGAAATCTGTCAGCTTATTGCTAGATATTTTAAATCATTGAAAACTAATATATTATTTAACAATGATACATATATTTATCATTATCTTTTCTTTATAAAAACATCTGAAGCTTTTACCATAAATCTATCACAGAAAAAAATTATATTAGTATAGTTACTTGTTTAAAAACAAGTAAAATGTTACAAAAATAACTTATAGTTTCAGGAATTCCCAAGGATTCCCAGAAATTCTAATTTTTCAAAACCAAACCCAGAGATTTGGTAATCTGTCAGGGACTGGAAATACTAGGTCAAGGACCTCCAGTTAGATGTTTTATAGCTACTATTTTTGGAATACCACTTAATGAATACCATTGTTAAAAGTTAATTATGTCAATTTGCTTATTGCTAAGAGGAAGCACATTGATGTGCCATAATTTTATGAGCAAATACCTAAAAACATACCTGTCTTGAGCTTTGAGGTAGCAGTTACTCTCTGGCTACCAACTTTCAAGCATCTATACAGGTTGGGATAATATTATGCAGGGAATGTTATACTGTTTGGGTAGCCACTACATTTTTACAGCTCAAAGAGATGTGTTAAAATAGTTCCTGCTGCTTCTTTGATACATAAAACCAGGCTCCTCAAAAATAAACTTGATGTAGTTTCTAGTGGCAATGAATTGCATGTGGTCTCCTCCCTTAGACTTGAATGCCAAGCCAAGCAGTTAGCTTTGTGTGCAGAAGGAAACCACTAAAAGTTTTTAAATAGTGCAGTCATATTATGGAAATGGTGTTTTAGAAAGAAAACTAGTGACAGTGTATTGGAGAAACACAGGAGAAAAAGCTGGAGGAAAGAAAATTAATTTGGAGATTTTTACAATGAAGACAGGATTTGAACCCTTGTCTCTGCTATCCTTGGGCAAATGAATTTCTGCAGGATTCAGTTTCCTGACAAATGTCTGACAAATAGTACTGGTAGCAAGAATGGAAGAGAAGAGTCCTGGTATCTGTTTGAATATAGGGAAATTCATAGATTTTAGAGTTGGAAGACATTTCACTTTTCAGATTTTAAAAAGGCCATAAAGCTGAAGTGACTTACTCAAGATGACAGCATTAGTATGAGGATCAGGATAGAAGCTGTTTTCTTCCAAGCTTCTTCCACTATCATCATGATAAAAATGGTGTATAGACTATATATAGATATATAGGACATATATATCTATATGTATATCTACATATAGAATATACAGACTGAAGACAGCATCAGAGTAGATGGAAAGAATATTAAATTGGGCATCATAGAAGCATAGCAATTAGAGCCTAAAAAGATCTTAGAAACATGGGGATTTTCACTCTAGAAGGCCTTAAATGGAAATTAGAAAACGTACATAATGAATACCTGTCAAATTACAATGAATTTACATATTTTATATATGGTTTGGAAATGAGGAAAAAGGGACTGAAAAAAAAACCACATTTCAAATAGAGTAATTTGTGGCTATCATTATACCAAGTATTTCTGTGTACTGAATTTGGGTACCATATTTAAAGCTAAGCCAATAAAAGCTAAAATTCTAGGCACATCTCCAACAGAGTTGCTAGCTAGATATATTTAGGTTCTTAAATCTGTTGCTACTTTTCATTTAATCACAGATAAATAATTTACTTACTCTAGGACTGAGTGTGTTGCTGCATATGGATGGTATCGATAGAGGAGAAGGCACTGTTCAACCAGAAAGACTCCACCACCCTTTCGGAGATGATGATAAAAGAATAACAAGTCCTCAGGCACACCCTATAAGAGAGAGAAAAGTCACTGACAATTTTCAATACTTCCATCTAAAATCTAGAGTGGAAAAATTTGTACTATTTGATTGTTCCAAGTATGGATTATAAGCAATACTAAAATTCAAGAAATACATAAATTTTTTTCTATTTTAATCACAGATGCTTACATTTGTTTAAAAAAAAGTTCCAAGTGATATTTCTTTTTCTAATATTTATCATGAACTAGCTATGCTATAGATAACTGTAGATTGCAACTGTACATTGCATCCTATACATTTCTTTTCTGCCATCTCTCTTTAAAGCCTTCACAGATGCCAAAGTTCATGAACAGCATGGCCTCTGAGATCCCTCTCAGTTCTAAATCTATGTAATCTAATGATACTCTCAACCAAACCAATGGAAGCCTAATAACTAGGAATTACTCATAATGGCTTTATCCTTTTAGTTATACATTAAAAATAAACCTAGCTCTTGTGAGGGGTGCGGATCCCAGGAGAGGCAGCACCGGCCAGGGCCGGGGACTGCGGAAGGGCAAGGGGAGAAGCGGTC
>JAQQSW010012626.1:0-12488 GCA_028646575.1 Pseudocheirus occidentalis
TTTTGTTCCTTGTTCTAAATATTGTGTCTTTCTGAAATAAGATATAATATAGAGACTTTCCTTGTTCTGAAGATTGTATATAATATTGTGAACTGTTGAAACTGTGAACATTGTACTGAATAAAGATTTGGAATGGAATAAACAGAGTGTTCACTAATACTGTGTAATCCGAATCTTAAAAGCTCCTCACAGTAGCATTTCTTTCAGAAATCTACTGCTGATTGGCATTACAGAGGGCAAGAGTTTTATTTATATCCTTTGACCACATGTCTATTGGAGGTCTTGGTGAAATATTTGTCTTTTTTAAAATTATATTTTATAGTTCAATCTGCAAATATCCATCTTCTCTCCCTCCTTCCTTGTTCTCCACAATGAGGATGAACAAAAACAAAACGCTTGTCACAAATATCATTCTTCACTCCAAGTCTTAACTCTCTCTATCAGGAGATGTGTAACATGTTTCATCATCAGTCTTCTGGAATTGTAGTTGATTATTAAAGCCGATCAGATTTCCTAAGTCTTTCAAAGTTGTTTTTTCATCTTTACCATATTGTTATCATTGTATAAATAACTCTCCTCATTCTTTCTCACTTTTCATCAGTTCACAGAAGTCTTCCTAGGTTTCTCTGAAATGATCCCCTTCATCATTTCTTACAGCACAACAGTATTCCTTCACTTTTACTTGCCATAATTTATTCAGCCATTTCCCTACTGATGGGTGCCCCCTCAGATTCCCATACTTTCCACCTTGGGAAAAAACAAAACAAAACAAACTATAAATTTTTTGTTCATTCTTAGAGTTTGTTTTGCTGAGAACCAATACATCCCTTAAAATACCTTACCTTACCTCTAAAATTTTACCTCTAAAATACCTTACCTTACTAGACCTTACCTCTAAGTACTCCCCCTTCTTCTCCCCTTCATCTCCTATTTCCCTGTTGAGCAAAATGTATTTCTGCATCCAGTTCTGTGTGTATGTGTTCATTCTTCCCTCTTTTGACCAGTTCTGATGAGAATGAGATTCAAGGGTCAGCTGTTTCCTCCAACCTTTCTTCCTTATTTGTCTACTTGCTCACCCTAATCATGTAAGATAATTTTCCCTAACCCTCCTTTTCCATCTCCCCACCCTGACTCCAGGGCATTCCTCTCTTTCTTTCTCAAGTTCACCTAAACTTAGAAGAACCACTCCCAGGTTCTGCCTTATTAGACTCCCTTTCTGATTCCAAATTTGATAGGATTGATAGGCAATACATGTATCATCCCTCCATATTTGAATGTAAGTAATTTATCCTTGTTTCTATATACTTAACATAATACCTTATCTATCTTGCACATTAGATTTTTATCAGATAGCTGATGCTGTTTTTCCCCTAATTTTCCAAATTAGGTTTCTCTTCCTCTCTTAGAAGAACCAATTATCTTTTTGCAAAAGCTTTTTTTATTCTATGTAGTTAAAATTATACATTCTCTCTTTTATGACATCTTCTTCCCCTTGTTTGCTTAACAACTCTTCCTCTAATCATAGTAGTGGTACAGTAGACAAGATGTTTTATTCATTGTCAAAAGACCTGGCTTCTAATGTTGGCTCTGCCACTATGAAACCTTGGACCAATGATTAATCCTCTCTTAGTCTGAGTTTCCTCTTATGTATAATAAGATTTTGGACCAGATGCCCTCCAATGTAACTTAAGTACTTTCTTTCCTTCCTTTTATTTGTTTCTCCAATACTTTGCACAGTTGCTCACTTACTATTAAATCTATAGTTAGTATATAATAAATATCCAAGTGCCCAACTAATGTTCCTTATAGATCTAAATATTTTACTCACATCATTCATAGTTGTGAATGGCATTTCTTTCTTTTTCCTCTTCTATTTTTTTTATAATATAGTCTTATATATTTAGGTCATATATCTATTTGAGACTTACTCTGGTATAAGGTATTTTACAAATATAAACTTTTTATCCTCCCAAACTGTTTCATTATTTTCTCAGAAATTACAGGAACTATACCTTTACAAAAGCACAGAAATTTATGAGTTTAAATGAACCTCAGAGGTTGTCTAGTCCAATCTACTGAATTTCCTATTTTTTTACAGTCTTTCACAATCTGTTTCTAGTCTATTTTTCCATGCCAATTGTTCCTTACTATCCCTCTGGCATTCTACAGTTCAATGGGGCCAGCCTAGTTACTATTCTTTGAAGACAATAATATTTCATTTCTCAGTTTTGTGACTTTGCACAAGCTGACATTATTCCTAGATAGCTTTCCTCTCTCTCTTCTGCTCTTGAAATGTCTAGCATCAAAGACTCAATTTAAGTGCTGCCTCACAAAAGAGACCTTTCTTGATTTCCTCAGTCTTAACACCCCCAGTTGAATGTAAGATCCCTGAGGGCAGGTGCTATATCACTTTTGGCTTTATATTCCAGCACCTAGCATATTGCCTGGATTATAATATGTGCTTAATTAACAAATGCTTATTTATTGATGAATTGATAATATTTCCTTCTACAAGTTTCTCAATAAGTGGTTATCCAGTCTTTGCTTTAGTGAGGTAGAATTCATTTACCTCCTCAGTTAATTCATCCCTCATTTTATATCTCTAATTACATAGAATTTTTCTTATGAAGAGATAAAATCTACCTCTCAGCCTTTTATACCCATTGCTCCCAGTTCTGTCATATAAAGCCAAGCAGGATAAGTCTAACCCCTCATTCAAAGTCCTTCAAATTATAAGGGCAGCTAGGTGGTGCCACAAATAGATGATTCGAGATTGATTCCAACCTCAGACACCTACTACGTGACTCTACTCAAGTCGCTTAACTTCTATCTGTTCCCTCATCTGTAAATTAGGGCCAATCATAGCATCTATCTCCCAAATGAGATAATATTTGTAAAGAACATAGCATAGTATTTGGTACATAGTATGTGGTATTCTGGGATAGAGAACCAGCTTTACCTCTAGGTCCTCAAATGTGGTTTTTTGCCTGAGTGCGTGTTTGACAGACCAATCCTTTTATTAAGGGAATTTGTTCTATGAAGTTTGGATTCAGCCTAAGGGCTGCACTTGAGGACCTAGAGGGCTGCATGTGACCTCAAGACCAAAGGTTCCCCACCTCTGCAAAAATTTTATTGCAGACAGCAATCCTATCCCCTAAGACTTTCCTTCTCCCTGATACATATACACAGTTATTTTCATTATTCTTCATATTCTTCCTTTTATCCCTATCTCACTTGGTGAAATGGATTGCACATACCAGGGAGTCAATAAATATGTGCTATGTGAACCAATTTTTGTTGCTTTATTATTTATCTATATATTTGCTGTTGGGTAAAACATCCTGGTTATGCTACAATTTAAAATAAGAAAAAAATTATTTAAGTAAGAAACAGCATCATATGATGGGGGAGTCAGAAGACCTGACTTTGAATGACAGCACTGCTGCTTCCTAGCTAGGGAAGTGGCCCTGGAGCAAGTCATTTAGTCTCTCTGACCCTTGGTCTCTTCATCTTCCAATGAGAACAAGAACATTTGCCTCTTTGCCCCACTTAGTTATAAAGAAGTCACTTCATAAACCATGACATAAATATGAGTTATTATTATGACTGGAAAAACATTCCTATGAAGTAGGAATTTGCCAACTTCCAGATGGATGCTGGTTAGAGTAACCAAAAAATGGCAACTGCAACTATCAGACCATAAGCTAGTTATTTGAACAACTGCCAAAAATCAAAATAGAATGAGTTTTTCATTCTATGTTCTCCTTTGGTTGTCTGTCAGTTTTTCATATGCTCTTGCTTGGCTTAAGCCCCTTAATCCCCTCTCTTGGTTACCTCACTCCCTCTCTCTGCTCTGACACCATTCTTTGCATTTCAGCAGCCCATCCACAGAATTTTTTTCTTGAATATGTTCCCTTGAAAGCCAGTATCATCCCTGCCATCATTTATCACAAGATGGGTTTAAAAGGGCTTCTTCTCAAATTAATCTGGCACATGAGCCTAAATAAAATAATTATAAGATTTGCTGAAGCAGAAAATATGGTAACGCTCCAACATTATCATTTACTAATTAACCCAGATGGTGGCACACTTCCCTAAAGCGCATTCATTTTCCTGAAGGCAGTCAATGTTAACAGAACATGAGGCCAGATTTACCTCAGGAAGAATCTCAAAGGTCTGCTACCTGGTGTTTAGATCCAGTCACTTCCTTTTTTATTTTATTTATTTGCTGATGGAGATGCCTTTGGGGAGTGCGGAAGGGGGGGGGGGAGCGCACGTATATTTCCACTGGGAAATAGATCAGTGACTTTGACTTCACCTTCTAAACCTTTTATTGAAGCCCTCAGCTTAAATATAGATAGATGATAGATAGACAGATAGACAGATAGACAGACAGACAGACAGACAGATAGATAGATAGATAGATAGATAGATAGATAGATAGATAGATAGATGATAGAGACACAGAGAGAGAGTATTGCAGACACAGTCATGTGGCTTAACAGGAGCTGGAGAAAGAATGGAAGTTAAGTACTAAAGCAGTCAAAAAAAACTTTTTAAAGATCCATTCTTAGTTTTGTACAGCATTTGATCATAAGCTTCTCAAGGACTTCAGCCTTGTCTATTGAACTCAGTCTGGGAAGCAGCAAGTCCAGAACTGCAATGTTTGATTTTGTTGGGTGATTCTGATATTAGGTTTACAAAATATAAAACACTTGGCTTTTTAGATGTCCTACCTTTTCATATTTTATGCATCAAAATAACTCGTAAATTCCCTCGGGTCAGTTCATTAGAGATTGTAAAAGATATCCTTGGGATAAACTAGGGGAGATGATAGAACTGATCAATGCCTTGTCTCCTAAAGGTATAAACTACCCAGAACAAGATTATATAACCCTTGCCTGCACCCAAGCTGAATATATTACATTGTCACTTTGTCCATACATTTCCACTAACTATATATTTGCTACTACTATCTAATCTTTTTAATTGTTACCATTAGAATACATTTATATACCAAAATAAAGAATTTTGGTTTTGAACTGAAACACAGTTAAAAGATGCTTTCATCATAAACAGTATTTTGGGGACAGACACAAGCATGTAGTTGGAGTCACAGAACCTCAGTTGAAGAGAACCTGAAAGGTCCAGCTTAGTTTAAGTCCTACCTGAAGGAAGAATCTACCATATCCAAACAAGTAGTTTTTCAGAATTTGCCTAAACAACTTTCATGGTGAGCAGCTCACTGCCTACACTGAAATACACTGAAACAATCAGTAAATAGTTTGATTCAAAGAATCAGTTTGAATAGTTTCAACTATTATTTAAATAGTTTTAAAAATTTTCCTATAATGAGTTGAAACCAGTCTCCCTAGAACTTTTTTTAAATTTTTTTTCCTATTTTCCAGGACCAAAGCAAGTCTAAACCCCTTTCCACATGACACATGTTTAGGTAATTGAGCACAACACCATGACACCCTAAATGCCTCTTCACACTAAACACTCTCTGTTTCTCCAGTCAATTCCCCATTTAGTACAAGTTTACATTCCTCCTTTACTTTCTGATGACCTAGAAGACAATTTGGGGTGCTTCATTATGTGTATGGTTCTAGTAGTTTTAGATTTAAAATTTAAAGACACTCCTCCCACTCACAAACACACATGCAATTGTACACACATATACAAATACATACATATCTTTTGGATCAGTTTCAGGGAGCTAGAACATATGGTTTGTGGGAGGTGTTACTCTGTCTGATAGAATGAACTACTGAACAAAACAGCATCACAGATGTTCATAAGTATAACATGCTACGTGTGAAACACAGCCAACTCATTGACCACATAATGTTAGAACAGGAGAGGACCACAGAATCTGTCTATTCCAAGTGTATGGTTGTGGAGTATCCAGATCTTTGTTCTCACTCCTCATTTTAACTACCATTTGTCTTTAAACCATTTCACTGATCCCACTATTCCATTTACTCATTGGATATTTATTGAAAACATGTTCTGTGGAATATGGCATACTAGAAATGGCAAAGAATAGAGTGTTTAGGCACAGTTCTTATTTTCTTATCGTTTACAAGCTACTAGAAGAGTGATTCTCAACCTGTGGGTCACGACCCCTTTGGGGGTTGAACAACCGTATCACAGGGTTGCCTAAGACCATGGGAAAACACATATTTCTGATGGTCTTAGGAACCGAGACACCTCTCCTCTATCTGTCTCCAGGCAGGTCTGCCCACATGCAGATACGCCCACATATGAGAATTAAAGAGTCACAGCATTAGAAACGTTGAGAACCACTGTACTAGAAGAAAACATTCTCAAATAACTCCAACACAGAAAACACAGCACCAAAGTGGTGATCTAATATGTCACACCTGACTATTGGAAAAGCTTGCAGCTGGTCTCCCTGCCTCAAGTCACTCCCCACTCCAGACCATCCTCCACTTGGCTATCAAAGGGACATTTCTAAAACACAGCTCTGATCATGTCACACACTCACCTGTCCTCATATCAAATATAAAATCTTCACCTGGTCCCTTCCTGCCTTTCCAATTTCCTTACACTTGATATCCCTCCACCTACTCTATAACCCAGTGACACTGCTCTCCTTGTTGTTCCTCAAACAAGACACACCAGTTCTTGACTCTGGGCATTTTCATTAATTGTTCTCTGTGCCAGAAATGTTCTCCCTCCTAAACTCCACCTCCTGGTTTCTTTTGGGTCTTGGCTAAAATGCCATCTTCTGCATAAAGCTCTTCTTGGTCCCCTTCATGCTGGTGCCTTCTCTGTGAGATTACATCCAATGCTTCTTGTATGTCTCTTGTCTATGCATAATTGCTTGCATGTTGCCTCTCATTAGATTGTGAGCTCAGTGATCAGAGACTGGTTTGTTTAGGTTTTTTGCCATTCTTTGTACTCCAACACTTAGCATAGTTCTTAGCCCAAAGTAGGCACTTAATAAATGTTTATTGACTTTGATTATTTTATCTTCAAAGTTTTCTACTTTCTAAGCATGTGTATTTTGTTTGTTTGTTTGTTTTTTAATTCTCTGCTCCATGAAACGTAAACCAAAAGGGCTAGAAGAGTCAAATTGCCTACAGTTTTCCAGGAACGCTACTTACAAAAATTTCAGCTTACATTAATAGATCATTTTAAGGTTACAAAGTTCTTCCAGAAAGAGCCTGATTTCAAGTCCTGTCTCAGGAACTTCCCAGCCAGGTGTCCCTGGGCAAGTTACTTCACATCTCTGAGCCTTAGTTACCTCATCATTAAAATGGGATTAATAATAGCACCTCCCTCGTATTTCTGTTGTAAGATGCAAATGAGATAATATGTGGAAAGCACTTTGTAAACCTTAAAGTGACACTTAAATGCTGTATAAACTACTTGAGCCTCTTCACAATAACGTAAGAAAGATGATGGAAATATATTGATCCTTTTTTTTCAACAGATGAAGAAACTGAGGCTCAGAACAATTCAAATCATAGAATTACAGAATTACAAAGTTAGGAGGGAATTCAAGCAGCGTGTAACCTGTACCTGAAGTGAAATCCTCTCTATAAAGTCCCTCAAAAGTAGTCATTCAGTCTGCACTGGAAGACTTCTGGTAATAAGTAATCCCCTGGTATCTTTTTCCTACTTTTATGGTTGCTGTCATTTAGACATTTTTCAGTCATGTCTGACTCTTAATGACCCCATATGGGTTGGTTTGTTTGTTTATTTTAGCAAAGATACTGGCCTGGTTTGCCATTTCCTTTTCTGGTTCATTTTATAGATGAGGAACTGAGGCAAATAGGTTGCCTAAGACCGTGGGAAAACACTGATTGCCCAGTGTCAGATGCAGTAAGTATCTGAGGCTAGATTTGAACTCAGGTCTTCCAGGTCCAGTGATCTGTTTACTACAGTACCGAGTTATTGGGAAGTTTCCCCTTACCTTGAGCTAAAATTTGCTCCTTTATAATTTCTACCCATTCCTACTAGTGCTGCCTACTATGTCAGGTAGCATAAATTTAATTGTTCTTTGCAGGAAAATTGTTTAAAAGCTTGAAGACAGTTATATTATTACATGAATCTTGAACATCCTCTGTTCTTGGTATGGAAAGGTTTTCTAGTCTCTTCACCATCCAGAATTCTGTCTCTGGAATCCAACACAATAAACCAAATAAAGCCCTTCAGTTGTAATCTAAGCAGGGGAGAGTACTGCCTCCCTTATTAAGGATACTATTCTTCTGTTAATTAAAGCTAAAATCATATCAAGGGAACATTTTGTTTTGTTTCCATTGCTGAATCATGTTAAACTTGCAATTCACTATAGAACCCAGGGCTTTTTTCCCCATGAAATGTTATCTAGTCACTCCTTCTCAAGGCTAAAGTCTTGTCCTTTGATTCTTGAGATCAAGTGCTAGACTTTACATCTATCCCAATTAAATTGCATGTTATTAGGTTCAGCCCCTCATTCTACCTTGTCAAGATATTTCTTTCTTCCTTCCTTTCTTTTTTTTTTCCTTTTCTTGAGGGGAGAAGCCAAGGCAAATGGGGTTAAGTGACTTGTCCAAGGTCACACAGCTAGTAAGTGTGTTAAATGTTTGCGAGCAGATTTGAACTTAGGTCCTCCTGACTCCAGGGCAGGTGCTTTACTCACTACACCACCTAGCTGCCCCTCTTCCTTTTTTCTTGATAGTATTAGCTCTTCTGACTTCAATACCTGAGATCTAAATGTATTAAAAACTAAAAGATTAAAAGTAATCATCTGCTGTGGCTAGCAAGGCTGGGCCTAGCTACCAGCTGAGTGAAATAAAGGGACACAGAGAGAGAGAGAGCTTCTAGCTGAAATAAGAAAGAGGGAGAGAGACAGGGGTTGTATTCCATAGTCTGTTTATTGCAGACCTATTTCATACAAAGCCAAAGATACATGGAAGATAAAAGGTTTATATACCCTTAGCAGAATGCAAGGAACCACCCTTGGTCTCCATCTTTCTCTATCCCAACCCAAAGCCAATCACTCATTAAGCTCTTTATCCTGGGACCATGTCCAGAGGCACAAACAGGGTGTTACAATCAATACTTGCAAATTAACTCAGTACTTTCTTTAGATATTCATGAAACCAATGAGAACATCCACTCAACAAGATTATACTTTCCTTGCATATCTGCCTAATGACCTTTGTAGAACTGGGGAGCTATGTGGCCAAGGACCCTGAAAGTCTTGGCCTACAACAATCATCTATTCTTAAATACCTTGGAAGCTAATAAATTATAACCTTTGGGAAGATAGGAAGTATGCCTCGGTTATCTTTGTGTAAGACAAAAAAATCTTTCCCCAAAAAACCATACCTTTCCCCTAAATATACCTATTTTTATCAATGGTAACATGAACCTCTAAATCACCTAGATTTGCAATCTCAGAGTTATCTTGGTTTTTTTTTTTACATCTTTTAAAATATTTTCATTAAGCAATATACTTTTCTCTTGTTGCATCACTTGTTTTACATGATTTGTCATTAAGTTCACAAGATAATGACATATATTCTTTTATTTTTTTATCCTCCCATATTCCACATATCCAGTCACTTATAAACATTGTGATTCTAACTACAAATCATTTCTCCCATTGTCTCTTTCTCTCTATACACAAAGCCAGCATTGTAGCTCAAGCTGATAAGGCTGATGGAGCAATGGGAAG
Source organism: Pseudocheirus occidentalis (assembly GCA_028646575.1). NCBI lineage: Eukaryota > Metazoa > Chordata > Mammalia > Diprotodontia > Pseudocheiridae > Pseudocheirus > Pseudocheirus occidentalis. Next base: position 9,695 of record JAQQSW010012626.1, read on the forward strand.
ACTAAAAAAGGGTCCTTGAACTATTCCACAAATGTCAGCAACCAAGTCCCTGGCATTCACCTGATGCACCTGTCCTATCCCAGTCAATAATCCTTTTAACTGTCCTTCCATTGTCTGCACCTGGCCCCACCCCAGGCTACTTGCCACTCCTGGATCCCATCCAGATCTTCCCACAGCCTTTCTGTATAAAATTGCCAATCTTGCCACCATTAAGTTGCTCAGATTCTCAAAATCTGGCCAGTTTGTATTGGCATCACAAATACCACAGACTCACTAGGAACCTCACCCACCCCAACTGGTATCTTAATAAACTTGGTACTTAGACTGAAAGAAGGCTTGAGCGGTAGAATTCTTTCAGGGCAGAACCCCACCCTGTACCCTTGCATTTAGGGGTTCCCGGTACCCCTAGACCACATCAAAGCCTTCCTAACCTACGAACTGATTTCTTCGACTTCAGCCTTTTGCCTCTCCAAACTCTCCTCTACACAACTAGCAAATTCATGCTTCTAAAGCAACATTCTGGCCATGTTAGTTTCCTGCTCTTTTTTCCTCTTCAGGCCATACTCCTTATTCTCTGGACTTCTCCCTTGCCACCAACACCTTCTTCCTCCAAGTTCAACCCATCCCTGTTCTTTTCACACTGGAAGAACCTTCTATCCCATAGTCTCTTTCTCTGCTTAGCAGGTTCCTCCCAGAATCTCCACTTTAAGAAGGCAAATGTCTTCGTTCTTCTCCAGGCTCTGCTCCTGACCCTCCAGGCCCATGTACAGTAACCCCCTTCCCCACCCCACTCTCTTTTTGACCGCTTTTTACTCTTTGTCTTTCCTCATTAGAATGTAAGCTCCATGAGGTCAGATTCTTTTTTTTTCCTGTTTATATTTGTATTACCAGTGCTTATTATAGTGCCGAACAATTAGCAAATGCTTGTTGATGATTGATCAAGAAGCTCTGGTTATTCTCTCTTGGCACTGTTTGGCATTCAAAGCCCTTTGCTCACTGCCTTTCCAGATTGATTTCTTATTACTCTTCCTTATGCCCTCCATGTTCCAACCAGTTATCCTTCTAATAGAAGACATCCTGTCTACCTCTATACCTTTGCCCAGGCTGTCCCTAATGACAAAAATATTGCTGTTCAACTGTGGCCTCCTACAAGAAGTCTTCCTGATTCCTCCACTTAGTATTAATTCCTCTCCTTACCTCCATTAAATTACTTTAAATATAATTTGTATGTATTTTGTATTTATCTTTTAAAATTTTTAGTGCCAGTAAAACATAAGGTCCTTGAGGGTAAAAGCTATCATGAGCTGTTTCATATGTCTCTGTTTCCAAGGCACCTTGCTCTCTGCCTGACATTTAGAAGGTGCTTAATGAATGTGCATTGAATAGAATTATCTTTGCATGTCCCCCAACAGTTGGTACTGTTGTTAAGACTTAATATATATTTGATTAATTGAATTGGATTGGATTAGACTGGAGTTGAATTCAGTCTAAAAAGAATCAGACTCATTGGTTGTAACTTAAAAGTGGGTTCCTGGTGTTCCTGATCCTTTATAAACTCTCTGAAGCCAAGCAGCTAGCCAATATGCAACTGTGTAGTGGGGGAAATATTTAGGCCCAGCTCACATTCCAAAGAAAAAAAACAAAACAATCCCCAAACAAAACCATTAAACCACATCCTTGAGAAAACCCAAAGACTGGGGAAATCATCTGGTCCCCATCATTCCCAGCTGTGACACATACCTCCAGTAAGGCCTGCTATAGCAACAGTGACTCAAACCGAAAGACAAATGGTGAAGCTTTGAAGTGTAGCTTTTTAGTGGTATTTCAAACCAAGGTGGTGACAGGAGGATGTGGAAAAAGGAAAGGAAGGAGAAATCCATGTTAAGAAAGGGGAGTTGTTTAGAAGGGTGGAAAAGAAGACAACAACGGATCCCTTTTTCCATAAAGACATTAAAAAACTTTTCAGATCCAGATCCTATGGCCACCCTACTAATCTATTTACAACTCTGCTGTGAACAGCACTCAGTCAACAGGAGTTGAGTGTTCATTCTGAGCAAAACTCTGAGCCGTGCACCCTGGGAAGATACAAATGAAACGGAAGACATGGTCCCTCCTCTTGGGGCATTTTACATTCTGAAGGAGGAAGTCAGATTAATACATGTGAAAGAGGCACAGACTGACTTAAACCAAGTGTGAGTTAAATACCATTACCTAAAGCTACCTACTAAAGTACCAAGAATTTTCTAAGAGTGGTTGAAACCAGGAGAAATTAGCCAGAAAAAGCTTCATCAGAGAAGGAAACTCTAAGCAATGTTTTGAAGGAAAAAGAACAAATATGAATGGAATGATGAGGGAAAGGCATCTAAAATTGGGTCAGTAGGCTTAAGGGTTGAGTTTCTTGGTTAGGGGCAATGTAATCTCTTGAACGGAGACAGAAACTTGAAGTCAGACAATCTGAGTTCAACTCTTCCTCTTAATACCTATGTACTGGCTCTTGAGAATCAACAGTCAAATTTTCTCTTTATTTATTTATTTATTGCTCTTTTTTTTTTTTGAAGGGGGGAAGCTAGGACAATTGAAGTTAAGTCACTTGCCCAAGGTCACACAGCTAGTTTTGTGTTAAGTGTCTGAGGCCAGATTTGAACTCAGGTCCTCCTGACTCCAGGGCCAGTGCTCTATTCACTGCACCACCTAGCAGCCCAATGGTCAAATTTTCAATGTAAGCATGAACACCCTAGAAGTTGGCAAATGCTATGAATTAGTGCTTGATTTATTGGGTGTTTTTGATTGCCTA
>JAQQSW010012627.1:0-12487 GCA_028646575.1 Pseudocheirus occidentalis
AAAAATTTGTACACAATCACAGACACATCGTATGTGTGATGACCAACTTTGATAAACTGAACTATTCTCAGCAACACATAGTTATAAGACAACTCTACAAGTCTCAGGATGGAAGGACATATCTACATTCAGAGAAAGATCTAGAAAGAACAGAGTTTAAATGGAGAATGAAGCAATCTACATGCTATTGTTCTTTTTCATATTTGGTTCTTTTTCTTTTTTGCCATTGTTCACTCGATTGGTTACAATCCTTCTATACAACCAGACTAATCTCCAATTTGAAAATATTTGCAGATCTAATACTTTACTGCATGCTGCCATGGTTGGGGTGAGAGGGAGGGAAAAAAATTTGTAACTCAAGAGATTCTGGAACTGAATCTTGTAAACTAAAAGTAAAGAAACAAATCAAACTTTAAAAAGAGAATTCAGCTTTGCTGCTGGTTCTACTTTGCCATTTTGGCCATCTCTCTCTTACCTGTCTTTTAGTCCTCTTTTTATTTACATTGTTTTAGTACTTGTGTGTATTAGTCTCCTGTCTCTGCTTTCTTTGTTCTATATCATGATATAAATATTCCTATACTAATCTTGATGTTTAATATTAATTGAATATTGTACAGGAAAAATAATCCATTACCTTTTTATGAGCAACAATGTTGTATCATGGATTATGAACTTGCCTGACAGTCAGAGAAACATGGATTCAATTTTACCTCTGATGTACTGGTTGCATTAGCAGCAACTCAACCTCTCAAGGCTCAAAAAAAAACTCTTCTAGACTATAAATTGTAGATATAGTACTAGCTAGTATGGATATAGAAGTTTTCCTCCGCTGGGAATTCCCTGTATCAAAAAGATCACAGTTCAGTTTCAATCCTATATTCATACACCACAATTTCTTCAAGTGTTCCTCAACTGATACGCAAACCAATTTTTTGGTAAAACAATAAGTGGCACTAAAATATTTCTATAGTACCCCCCCCAATGTGTCTGCTATTGTGATCCAAGAATGAACAATTTAGTCACTTTTCTTATATAATTACAAATTTTTCCTGAATGATTTGAAAATTCACCTTTCCACCAAGAATATATTAGGCTGACTTACTTAAAATAGCTGGTCTACCTACAAAATTGATTTCTTCCATTTTCTTCTTCCTTTCAAATTTGATATATGTGAAGCAAAACCTCATAATTTTTAAAAAATTTGTGTTTTATGCATAATTTGGAAAATGTCTTTCATGAAGTTCTTAAAAGTTTGATATTTTTATTCTGAAAAAATTTTCATATCTTTGTCTCATTTATTTATCTAAGTATTCATCTTGGTTTTCTGTGTTTATATCAATTTATTTTGTATCATGTTTCAGATTTTAATTTCATATGTTTGATCCAAAGAACTTTTCCAAGTTGATCACTTATTCTGGTTGTATCATTTTGTCTGTGTGCAAAGTTTTATTTTTATTATTATGTAATTAAAATTGCCTATTTGACTGGGATATTCATGTACTAGTTCCACATATTCTTTGGTGTTGTGGTTACCACATACTGCAAAAGTCCGAGTGTGCTCTAAAAAGTAATTAACAATTTCTTAATTATCAAATCTAATGACCATTCTTACTCATCTTTCTTCTTGACCATTCTTTGGCTTTTGACATGGTCAATCACCCTTTTCACCTGATACACTTTTCTGTCTGTGTTTTCATTATACCACTCTCTCCTAGTTTTACTCCCACCTAGCTGACCTCTCCTTAATCTTCTGCAGTAAATATTCTTCATCTGGGTCACTACTGTTAGCTGTGAATGTCTCACAGGTCTCTGTCCAGGGACCTTTTCTTTACTTAATTTATATTATTTCATTTAATGAACATATGAGGTCACATGGACTCAAATATCATTTCTTTACTAATGATTTTCAGATCTACTTGCTTAACCTTCACTTCTCTGCTGACCTCTAGTCATCTGCACCTACCTATTAGGAATCTCAAACTGGAAGTTCTGCACACATACTAAACAGAACATGTCCAGAATTATACTCATTATGCACTCCCCTCACTCCCTTTGAACCAAGCTCTTTCTAAACTTCCTTATTACTGTTTTGGATATCACCACTCTCTTTCTTTCCTGGCCTTGGAACATAGGTATCATCTTGGACTCTTCAGTAAATCTCAACCACCCTTATCCAATCTGTTTCTGAGGCCTGCTAATTTTATCTTCATAAAATATTTAAATATACCCCCACTTTCTTCTCTACCACTTTGATATAAGCTTTATGCATAATTTGGAAAATGTCTTTCATGAAGTTCTTAAAAGTTTGACATTTTTATTCTGAAAAAATTTGGGTATCATTTCACATCATTTCATCATTTCACACCTGGACTATTGAGATAGCCTACTGGTTGGTCTGCCTACCACAAGTCTCTCACCATTTCAGTTCATCTTCCATTCAGCTGGAAAATCAGTCTCTTAAAGTGCAGGGCTTACCACTTTACAAGCACTGTACCCTATCCTCATTCAGTAAACTCCAACGGCACCCTATCACCTCCAGTATCAATATAAAATCTGAAAATTTGATTGACTTTCAAAACCTTTTATAACACACACACACACACACACACACACACAACTCTACCTTTCCATAAGATTTAAGTTTGCTTATACCTTAAAGCAAACCTTAACAACCTGGGGCCTGTCAAAGGATTTCTTCTACAATTACTTCTATATTTTCCATGGGCTGCCCCAAATCCTTTGCTGCATTGCAAGTGACCATGGACCATAAGTAGCCCATGGGACACAGATTGTGCAGAATTAAAACCTCCTCTCACTCTTCTTTTCATTCTCCTATGCCAATGTATTCTGCAGTCCAGTGATAATGACCTCCTTGTTCTTCCTTGAGCAATACATTCCATTTCCTGATCAAGGCATTTTCAAGGTTATTTCCCATTATTGGAAAGCTTTTCCTTCTTATTCCTGCCATTTGGAATCCTTCAAGGCTAAGCTAAAAATCCACTTTCTATAAGAAATCTTTCATTATTCCCATTCTGTTGATTATTTCCAATGTATCTTGAATAGGCTGTTCATGTGATTTATCCCTCATTAGACTGTGAGTTCCTTGAGGGTAGAAAATCTCTTTTACCTATATTTGCTTGCTCAATTCTTAATCCAGTACTTGGCTCATAGTAAGTGCTAGTTAGTTTATTGACTGATTGACTGACTGATGTGTATTTTAGTACTGATGCCTTACTACCTGTCATCAAGAAGGTCCATTTCCATGATCTATTTTATCCAATATTGCTTTGGCAGGAAGTTTCTTTACTTAGCCTGCTTTCTGTTTCTACTGGTATGGCTTTGAAGTCCTGGTAAACCCTGTCTGATGTAGAGCTCATTCTTAAGAAAGAAAATGTAAAGTTAACAATGACTTTATAGCAAATGAAGGAAAAGAGATTTTAGAAACTAAGAGTATTAAACAAAGGTAGTCTGGGGGAGATTGCAAAAAAAGGAGGAAGATATCTATTTATGATAAATTTTATATTTATGTTCATTCCTGCTATTTGGGTCAAGTATGTTTCACAAAACAAAACAAATTTTCATTCTATTATAATATCATTTAATAATATTAAATTATTTTTTTATTTTTTTCCAATACTATTTTATCCAATTAATGGATAATTACTTTGATGGTGAAATGGGGAGACTTAGACAACAAAAGTAAGAACGTGGCATAATAAGAGAGAAGGTTTTTTTTCCCACAATTTGCACATTTAATTACCTATAAACTTTAAACACTGCACTAATCTTTTTTAAATTACAAGGAAATCACTGTGTATCCAACTAGGTATATAACCTGTGTAGCCAGTAATGAGAGGGAGACATGGAGAGAAAAACAGTATATTACCAATTGTCCTGGCTGGGAAAGATTATTGCCTTTAGCTCTCATGGCTGGTTAATATCTAAGAGAAGAAGAGAAAATGAACAAAGACTGACAGAGAAAACAGTCTTAAGAAGGGTTATTAGGAGAAAAAGTTTTCATGGCATGGTAGCAATGGTTCCAAAATAGCCCATGGTGGCCTAGAGATGTGGTAGGGAAAAAGAGATACGTAGAATCCCCAGACTATAATGAGCTCAAAGTATTTGTATAACAGTCCTTTGAGTTAGGTGAATATATCACTCTTTTGGGAATGGATGACAAACACACGACCTTCATCTTTAAGAATTCTGAGATACTATTATCTGACCATAATCAGTTATTTTTCTAACTGTCCCTTTGCTTTTCTTTAACAAACCTTGTTTTTTGTCAACTCTCTGTCCACTAATGACATATACCCTCAGTTATCTATCAGATTTTCACCCCTGAACTAGACACTTTCTCCTCCTGCCCACCCACCAGTTCAACTCTTCATTGTCCTTTTGAGTCCTTAGCCTCCGTATCATTTTGCTGATTTTGTTCTACTAAGCCTCACCTTCAGAGCACTTCCACCATGTAGCACTTCTGCTCCTACACACTTGCTGCTGAACAAAGTAGAATCACACAAACATTCTGATTTGTTGTGCTACAAATTTTATTATACTAGAGACCATATCATGCAAGAATTGACTGAAGAACCTGGGTTGTTTCTGGATGACATTTAGTGGCAACATGATAGTTATATTCAAGTACTTAAAAATGTGATATTGGAAGAAGTATTATACTTGTTTTGTTTGTCCACAGACAGGAAAACTAGAAGCAATGGGTAGAATTTGGAGAAAGGAAGATTTAAGTTTTATTTTCATTACTTTAGAATTCTTCAAAAAATGTTGTGTTTTGATTTAGGAATAGTGGGCTCCTTATCATTGGAGAGGTTTGAGTGAAGCCTGAATAATCTACTTGATGAAGTTTTTAGACCATTGACTCTAGGTTAGTTATTGTTTGGACTTGATGGTCCTGAGAGTCATTTTCCATTTTGAAATTCTGCAAATGCTTCAGCAACAACCATGGAACTCACTCAGCAGAAGATTATAAAAAGTCAAAGGGGGAAAAGTATATTTTCTACCTGTCTAATCACTGATATTCGGTTTCTATAGTTTCACCCATCTCCTCCTAACAACCAAATATAGATGTCCCTCAAAATTCTGTCCTGGGTTTTCTTCTTTTCTTTATCATTATTCTCTACTGTAATAATCTCTTCTGTTCCATGAATAGAGGTTGTCACCTCTATGCAACTGACTCAGAACTCTACATACATAGCCCTAAACTTTTTTCTAAATTCAAAACTGGATATCACATGAGGGGGATATTCCTCAAACTAAATATGCCTAACACAGAACTAATCATCTTTTCCCCACCAAACCTCTATTTCCTCTCAGATTGTTGATTTCCAATATTCTTCTAACCATTTGGTCTCAAAAGCTCAGAGATAGCACCGAATCTTCCCTGTTGCTAACCTCCTACATCCAATCATTTCCCTGACATAGTAACATGGCAATTTGGAAAGAATGCTTGACTTGGTGTTGAAGGATCTGGGCTTGACTCTCAGCTCTGTAACCCACTGCATATGTGACCTTGGAAAAATCATTTATACTCTCTAGTTCTGAGTTTCCTGCTGTGTAAAGTGGAGTTAGATTAGATTATCTTTAAGGTTCCTTTAAACTTTGAATACTATGTTCTCATTCAATATCCACTGTATACTAGTATTCTTCCCTTCTCTTATCACTATGCTTTGTGCAAATCTTCCTCAGTACTCTATGGGACTGCTACAATTGCCTCCTAACTAGTTTTCCTGCCTTCTGCTTCTTTTCCCTCTAGTCTTATGCAGCATTTATTGGTATAATTATCAAAACAATATATCCACTGCACAGCTCTGATCATGTCACCCTTCCACTCAAAAGCCTTCAGAGGCTTGTCATTTCCTCTAAGATAAAATCAGGTCTTTATTTTTCTGGTATGTATAACCCCTGCAATATGGGTCCAGGTACCCTTTATCAACTATGATCTGTTTCAAAGATTTTATCATACATGCTATGAATCCTGAAATTATACAAGCTACCATATATGTCTAAATATATGCCTTTCTAGTATTCATCTGTTACAATATTTTCCTTCTTTTGTGGTCAAGTGCAAATGTCTCCTCCTCTAAGAGTTTTTTCTCATTATACCATGGCTTAAGTTTGCTTATAGCTTTTTGATATTTTAGCTACTTAATCTTTTGTATAGTTCATTTTAGATCATAATTATGTGTATATTAGTTTTCTCCCATCCACATTAGATTATAAAGCCCTTGAATGTAATTGACCACTGATTATTTTTCCATCTTTGTATCTAAATCATAGTACCTTGCACATAGTAGGTATTTAATAGATATTTATTCAAATTAATTGAAAAGTAATTTCTCCTAAACATTATTTCTCTCTGTCTATACCTTCATGTTATTTATGCATGTCATATTCAACAAAAATAAACAAATAAAAAAATTAAACAAGTCCTAGAATTGGAGTCAGAGGGATTGGCTTGGAATCCTATTTCCTCTACATGTGATGTTTGTGATCTTGGGCAACTTATTTCCCTTTTCCTGGCCTGTAGCGACAAAGCAATATTCACATTGCCCATGATCGTGATAGAGATCATAACTACAACTATCTCATGACATTAATTGAAAAATATGCCAGACTCTGGATAAAGAATAAAGCTGAAGGATTTATTTGGACACCAGAAAACCGAATCCCAAATCCCCAAATCCCAGTAAGCTGAAGTACCAAAGATACTTAGAAGACATAATGCTGAGAGCTACAGCATCCTTTAGCATTCTCACAAACCAATACAAGATCAATATTTACTCACAAAAGCTCTATTTCTTTGCCAATGCTCCTCTGTCCCCAACTGTCTCCAACTGTCAGCCTCACTCTCTACCAGCTTCTCTACGGGCTCTGCTTCTCCTCAGCAAACTCCTCCCACCATAGGCTCCATGTGACCACATTCAGCCTATCAGGGGCAGAGTTTATCTTCACAGCAGGGGAGGTCGTCAAATTCCCACCTAGGTCTATTAAGGGGCAAGGAAGATCTTCAAATTCCCACTCCCACTACAGCACCTCAATTCTTTTCAATTCAATTCAATTACAATTCAATTCAATTCAGTTACAATATTTGTAAAATCAAGAGGTTAGACTATCTGAATTTTGATCCTCCATCCATTTCCAAAAATCTAATCTATCTTGGATACTTTTTTCATCCCAACTTCCCAGTTTTTGTTCACGATACCACATTTCTTCCTTTCACCAGGCTTGGAATACTCCTTGACCCCTCCCCTGCTTTAGTTATTCCATTTCATTGTCATATATTGGAATATAGATCTGGAAACAAACAGAGGAGTTCTTCACTTTGCATTTTATAGACGTTAAGGTTAAGATTCATAGTAGTTAAGTGATTTATTTAAGGTACAAGAAGTGGTAAACTGAACAGATGGGATTTGGTCGCATATTCTCTAACTACAAAGACAATGCTCTCCAATACATAGAGCTGCTAAGATTTAATATTTATACTGTCACGATTTTTCCTAAGTCTGCACCACCTTTCCATTTAAATATCCACCACCTTAGCTATGTGCTAGTAAACTTTCACTTGATTTATTATAATAGCCCCTTAACTATTCTACCTATTTCTATTCACCACTTTCACCTTTTGATAACATATACTCAACACATAAATCTTGTAAAAAAAAAGATTTCATCATGCTTCTCTCCTTAACCTTACTAATATTCTGCAAAAGAAAATCAAAAGTATATTTTCATATTTATCTCCTATGATTTTCCTTACCCTTTAAACTTTATTACTTGCTGACCCCTGGAGCTGCCTCATAATTTCTTTTTTTAAGAGATTTTATTGATATCTTCTATTATCTAATCTATAGTCATAGTTCTTCCCCCCACCCTGAGAGCAATTCCATATAACAGTATTTTTTTAAAGAGAAAAAAATATCAGCACCAGATCAATGTATTGAAAAATTCAAAACATGAGCAATGTGTGACATTTTTGGAGCTTCCACTTCCATAAAGGATGAGTTTGAGATGTCTTCTTATATTTCTTCAATTAAGAGCTGCTAAATCATTATCATTTTGTTATATTGATTTTGGATTTTTTATGGAGCAATTTTTCTTTCCATTGATATCTTTGCAGGTACTTTGCATGTTATTTTCTTTGCTCAGTTTATTTCACTCTTCATAAGTACATGCAGACATTTCCATGCTTCTGTGTAGTCAGCACACAGATCGTTTCTTACAACACAGTAATTCCATTATTTTGGGCACTACAATTTGTTTAGCCATTCCCCAATTAATTAATTCCCCAATATAGTTTTTCCCAGTTCTTAGCTATCCAAAAAGTGTTATTATAAATATTTTCCTGTAGATAGGGATTTTCTTTTTTATCAATGGCTTCCTAGGAGGATAAGTCCAAAAAGTAGAGTCTCTGGTTCATAGAATTTGGACATATCTGTTACTTTGAATAATTCCAAATTGCTATCCAGAATAACTGTACTTTTTTCTTAGTAGCGCCAACAATTTATTATTTGCCTATAATTTCACACACCCTCCTACAATGACTATTGCCATTTTATTTTCATTTTTACCAATTTGTATAGTGTGAGGCTAGACCTCGGGGATGTTTTGATTAGCATTCTTTTATTACTAGAGTTTAGAGTGTTCTTTCCATGGTTGTGAACACTTCACAATGCTTTGAGGATTTTATTCCATATCCTTTTACCACTTACCTATTGTCAAATGGTGATTAGTCATATATCTTGCATACCAAACCTTAATCAGCAAAATTTGAAACATTTTTTACCATTCATCCACTTTCAAATATGCCTCAATTGTGTCTGTGCAGAATCTTTTTAGCTTCAATTAATCAAAATTATCTATTTTATATTTTGTAATTACATCTATTTGCTTGGTTGAGTATATCTCCTAACCATAGCTGTTGGAGTTATATGTTCTGTCCCATCAAATGTTGAATCATTTTTCCTTTGTTTTGTGGTATTTATTCATAAATGATGCAGTTTATTTATTAGATCTGGATGCCATATTTCATTTTTCCTGTTGATTTATCTGCTTGTATTCAAGATTTTTGAGCTTTTTTCTTCCTGATATTCTTGATAATTCCCTTCCCTCCCCCCCACCCCTGCTCCAGTTTTCTCATATTTACTTTTTTAATCTGTCCACTCTGATGGTGGTTTCCTTGGGAGCTGGATCTCAATGCTTCTCAGCTTCCTGCCATTCTGGATAAGTATTAGTTCACCAGTCTAAGCCTCTACACCAGTTTCCTTCTAGGTGATCAGAATGGGCCTCAACCAAATGCTATGCTCTTTCCCTCAGGATTAGTGGATTACTGCTTTGCCACATCCCTTTCCCCTCACACTGTCACCTACACCTACCCCCCCCCCCACATACACACTCAGTATTCTTACCTGGTGTCCTATCCTCTTGTCTCTGTTCCACCATTCTCTGGACCAGCACCAGAAATTCATTGGTACTATAAAATTGTCCACCCCAGCACCAGTAGAACTACTGTACTGATGCTATAGGTTTGTCTGCTTCAGCACTGACAGTTCAGAACTTTTCAATGCTGGTGTTATGGGGTTGTGAATTCCAACCAGCTTTAACCCCTAAAGGGTTTTGACTTGCTGTGGTGGTTGTCTGTCACTGCACATGTAAACTTCCACAGACTGGAGCTGGTGTCTCCACAGCAATGGATATAGAGAAGGGAAACCACAGAATAGGTTTGGGGTTTGTTGCGAGATCCAACCCATGTGTTGGGTAGTTGGGTTTTCTAGGAAAACATCACTGCTGGTGGGATGTGAGGTCAAGGACAATAATTGTCCATTCATTTTTGTTACTATTTTTTGTGGTTGTTGTATACTTTCTTGTGTATTCTCAATGTCCTAGATTTTGGAAAAGGCAATATCATTTCTTTTTGGAGTGTTGTGTGAGGTTGTAAGGATCAGAGAAAATGTTGATACTTTGTATTGTTCCTCACTTGACCTTAAAATGCTGCACCATCATTTCTTGCCTTCATAAATTTATTCTTAGAGTCCTCTATGTCTGGAATGCCTTCTTTTTCCTATTCCCTTTTATGATTCATGAAATTATATTTGTTTTATGTAAAGAACACCCTAAATCCTTCCCAGAAAAATCAATCTTTCCTCTCCATTCCCATAACATCTTCTCATCCTTTAGGGTGCTGAAGATCAACCACATTAGTACAGGGCAACATGGGCCACTCTCTGGGAGAGCCTTTCTCCATTGCAGTCCTCATGTGTATGGATTTTGAACTATGCGGTACATATACTTTTTCTTCCTTGCTCAGCCTCAAGTTTCCAGTATCACAAAGTCCATGCCATTGTAGGAAAAAAATGTTCTATCTTTCAGCATGATTATAAGTAACTAGGATAGTCAAATCCCAATAAACTTCTCCACACCAAATTGGTTCAAGGTGCCCAAATTTCTAGTTGTGACACTAAGTTATTTTATTTTGTGGCATATTTATTTCTCTAATTTCCTGATTCTCTTTACCATGCCATAAGCTACATAACAGACATTTCAAACTGGATGTCCCATTGAGTATTCGAGGATAGAGACTGCATTGCATTCAACCCTGTATTTCCTTATCACTTATCACTCATCCCGTATCACTTATCACTGAATACAGTAGTAATTTATGAAATGCTTGCCAAAAATATGAATGGCAAAAAGAAATTAAATTCCACAGTTATAAAGGGGCATAGGAAAGATCTTGGGAGGTATAGCAAAGTCATTGCATCTAATTTGTCTTCATTGAAGTGCCATATGGTTTATTTGGCCTTATTGCGATAACATTTTTACTTTCAATTTGGAATAGAATAATAATGTTTTCTTTATGATGACACTTACACTGGAAATTTTACAGTCTTTGAACTATAGGCTTTAAATGAGTTGAAAGGAAAACAAAATCTGCTCTGAATCCTTATGTGTTAAACCACATTTTTTACAGTTTATTTCTGTATATGTTAATATTCCAATTTCAAGTAAGAACTGCTTTCTTAGATAACCAATGAGAGCTGCATTTTTTCTCCTGGAAGGCAAATGACATTGCGTTTCTGTGCCTGTGTGTCAAATAGGGTAAAGTTAGCAGTGTACTCACCTTCTCATTTTTTTAAATATACAATTCCTTCAACTACACATATAAGGACTTGCTATGAGGTTAGTTAGCAGATCCTTGCTGCATTTAAAGATAGATAGATAGATAGATAGATAGATAGATAGATAGATAGATAGATAGATAGATAGATAATCAATTATATATTATCATTGAAACACTTCCTAACTAACTTAAGTGGCTGAGTATGTATATATATATTTTACCTTTGCTGTCATGGAAACAACAGCAGACTCTCTGTTATAAAGAAACCCATAATCCTGTAGTGCACTGCACAAATCACTTCAGCAGCAGAGTCAGAATCAACTTAGGCACAATAATGGTAGTGGCTTAAGGAAATATTACTTCACCTCCAGTCTAGAAGGTCACTGCTTTGAGGGTTTTCTGGTGTATTTCCTTGAGTAACTTCACTCTACAGGATGTGTGGGGTGCTGTGTTGATGGAAACATCTTTTATATTAAATTTTTCCATGCCCATTCAATACAGGAAGAGTTTCTTGAAACCAGAAATAAATCACAGGCTTTCAACTTGGTTGGACAATCACTATTGAAGGAAGAATGCATTCTCTGGAGATATATGTGATACATACATACAAAGACACACAACATACACAAATATATGCATGCACACACATACATGAATATATATATATACATGCATGCAAATGAACACAAATATGCATATGTATGTGTATATATGTATTCATAATTATAAATATAGATAATGACACTGATATATAGATGTAGATTTGTAAGACTTTTTAAAAATATAGATTCAATTCAGTTCAACCCAACCACTATTTAGTATTTATTAATTACCTGCTATATGTGGAGCAAATAGATCTTTGGAATTCTACTCGTGGGGAGGCGATAGAATCCGTGTGTGTGTGTGTGCGTGTGTGTGTGTGTGTGTGTGTGTGTGTGTAGAAAGAGAGACAGACACAAAGGTGGGGGCGAAGGGGGAGGGGGGATTGAGGCCAAGAGGTGAGCTCTTCTGTGCTGTTTGATCCTGGGTAAGTCATTTAAATTTTCAGTGCTCTAAGATATACTCTATTGCAATAAGTTAAAGAGTTGAAAAATCTATATTTCCAGACATGGTATCCATGCCTGGAGTTACTCATGCTGATAAAAATCACAGGTTTTGTTTAAATATATGATATCACTATATGTCATAGTGAAAGATCTTCAATTGGATAATGTTTAAATGAAAGATAATATTGATTAGACATAAGTAACATATTCATTTGAGTATGGTTTATTTTCATAATGCCTAAAGATAGTCATTTGTTGTTGAGTATAGGATATTTTCATTAAGCCATTAGTGTATCATTAAATG
>JAQQSW010012628.1:0-12487 GCA_028646575.1 Pseudocheirus occidentalis
TAATTTGTTTGTAACTGTTTAATAGTATCTTGGTTTCTCATAAAGTCATTTGCTTCCATTTGCTCCACTCTAATTGTGAAGGAATTATTGTCTTCAGAATGCTTTTGAGATTCTTTTTCCATCTGGGAAATTCAGTTTTTTAAGACCCTCTTCTCCTCATTGGCTTTTTGGGCCTCTTTTGCCATTTGAGTTAATCTGTTTTTTAAGGTGTTATCCTCTTCAGTCAGGTTGTTGACTCTTTCTTGCATCATTCTCATTTCTCTTCCCAATTTTTCCTCCACTTCTCTTATTTGGTTTTCAAAGTCCTTTTTTAAGTCGATCTATGGCTTGTAGACAATCTTCATGTTTCTTGGAAGCATTTGGTGTGGGAGTTTTGACTGTGTTGTCTTTCTCCTGTTCCATGCTTTGATGCTTTTTGTCCCCCAAAAAGGATTCTAGAGTTATATTGCTGTTCTTAATTTGCTTCTTTCTCCTCATTTTGGCCAGTCAATTAATTGCTTGAGTTTTTGGCTCTGTGAAACTCTGCTTCCAGGGGTAGCTCTGTCCCAAATATCTGGGGTTTTCACAGCTATCAGAGCTGTTAGGGGGGTGGTGCAGCCCCCACTAGCTTTGGCTTGATGAAAGCACACCCCAGAACCTCCACCAAAGACCACAATCTGGATCCAGGCCACTCAATGCAAGAGCCCTTGACCTTTGATCAATTCCTTCCCCGCCCCTCCCCCCTGCTGTCTGCAGGCCAGGAGCTCTGAAATAGCTGGGTTGGGCTGCTTTCTTGCCCTGGGAGCAGTTTGGCCAGACCCGTTTTTTTCCCAAAAAAATTCAGCTTGAATTCCACTGACCTTTTTCTTAGCCTTGTTTCACCTGGCTTGATAAATGTGGAAATTGCCCCAGATGCTTCCAATCTGCTCTCCCATAGACTCAAGCTGTGGCTTTCCCTGACCACCCTGGGGCCTGGCCATGGTTTCAGGCTGGGCTGGCCTTGGCTCCCAGCCTGCTGCAATGAGCCCCACCTGCCTAGCTGCCTTCAGCGAGAGATGTGTTTTCTGTATTTTTGTGAGTTTGGGAGCCCTAAGATTTGTTTAGAGTCATATTTTCTGGGTATTTAAGGTGGCTGTGTGGGAGCTGTGAAACTTTGCTGCTTCTACTACACCATCTTGGCAATGCCCCCTATGTGTAATGATTTCAAAGGTGAATCCCAGGGAGACAGAATCAGGGTTTGTCTGCAACTTGTTCTCATGGTCACTAGCACATGGCACTCTAGAAAGAATAGGAGCTCTCAAGTCAGAGGACCTGAGTTCAATTTCTAACTTTGTCACTTTTCTAAGTGTGACCTTGGGCAAATCATTTAACTTCTCTGAGTCTCCGATTGCAAAACAGGGGATTCAAAAGGACCTCTAAGATCTCTCTTGTCTCTATGTATGGGGTATGTATATATTGGTCTGCACTCTGCTTTCCTGAAATATGGAAATATGCCTCACAATCTGATCATCTCTACATAAGATTATTAAATCCACCTCACATCATTTTCAAGTCAAAATATTTTTTCTAACCTTGGTAATTATTAAGTCTTCCTTTCAGTGTTCCTTTTCATCTACCACCAAGTAGCAATGACCCTTCAATATGCCATCTGTAAATATCAGCAAAAGAGAAGCATAAGATGAAGATATGAAAAGCACCAGAAAGTGATCCCTAAGTCACAATTTAGATGCTACTAACTAGGCTGGGTAACAAGTATCTTACACATTTTACTTTCTATTCTTCTTAAAGGCTACAGCCATAGTAGACTACCTCATACAGAATTCAGTGACTCTTTTTTTCTTCTAGAGATTTTCTGACCTTGAGAAGCAGCCTAGAGGATTTTAGTGTATGGTACTGTCTCTTTAAGGCTTTTTCATATGAAACAGTTTGTGCTGAAAAGCAGCAGGAAAAAAAAACTTTTGCATAAAAGAAAAGAGGGAAATAAATCCATACAGAATGTAAAGATATTGCTACTGTTGTAGGTGAACATTTTGATGCCTGAAAGGATGAAAAGAATTTTGGTTTAATAAAAACAGTTAAAATCTATATTTGAAGAAATAAAGTTTTCAAATTTGACTTGAGCATTTTTTGACAGAAAGTAGACTGGCACAAATACAAAAATTGAGATCACCTTGTAAAAGATGTAGGATAATTAATTATTTGTACATGAAAAACTTGATGCTTTAAGAGAGCAGAGAAAGAACTTTTATTTATTAAATACTAGAAAAATATAAGTACATGAACAGGCAGTTTCATGGATACAGAATTCGATGCTGGTCTGTGTTGAGATCTTTAGAGTTACAATGCACTATAGTCCCTCAGTTCATTTGCATATTACTATTTTATTACTTAAGAGAATAAAAGTTTAAAATAAAAAATCACAGAAATATTTGTAGGCTGAAATATGATTAATAAGCAGTGTTATTTCTTAGGGGAAATTCAGTGAGTTTTCATCTTTTCAGTAAAAAGTGAGTCACTGAGAGTCAGGAAGCTCTGATTTACAATTTAGAAGTGGATGAGAAATAGGAAAAAGAGTCTGAGACTGAAGAACAGGACCAAAAGCAACTTTGTTAGAGTTGTTGGAAGAGATCAGTGGCACTTGATCTCTTCAATAGTCAGCTGATTGATGATTAACTATTGATATAGAGTATGTATTATATATATATTGATACATTGATATTGATATATAGCATATTGATATGTTGTATATACAATATATCGTGTTGTATATCATATATACAATTGTATATATTGATATATAGTATATTGATTCTATTGATATATAGTGTATATATTATATATATAATATAGATTATTGATCAAGAGATCAATAGTCAGTTGACTAGAATAATTTTGAAATGCTTGAGATTTCTGACCAGTCTCAAGTCTAAGGGACTCCCACTGTTATATACAAACAGTTTGATGCCTGAAACAAGAGGAAATGAATTTTTACTAACAGCAACTGCCAAAATACATGTATGAAGAAATACAGTTTTCAGACAATATATGCATTATTCAAAACAGTATGTACATTATTTACAAAAAAAGGGGGGAATCACATTAAAACTTCCTCTGCATGAAAGAATGTGGATGAGAAAACTTGGTGGACATTACTAGGCCAGACTGGTAAATAAGAAAATACAAAACAATTCCACTGGAACTACTAAAAAAAAAAAAAAGACAGACTAATTTGAACTTGGTAAGGCAGGAGCTCAGGGACCAGAAGACTAGAGGAAGACATGAGACGCAGAGCAATCATCATGAAAAAAACCCACAAGATGGTCCCAAAGCCAAACTACAGAGTCTGATTACCCTGTAAGTGGTCTGGGTGGAGCTGAACAACCCAAAGAAAATAAATCTAGTTTTTGATGGAGCTTCATGGTTTATAGCATATCTGAACTTAAAAGTCATTTTCTAATCAGCTTTTCCCAATGCACCCCCATCCATCCAAGATGTACATTGTCCAGTTTCCTCATTCAGTGCCCAGGTCATGGTCTTAGCACTATTGGGATGTGCAAGCAAAATCATATATCTCTATACTTTCCTGATTCTCTCCTTCCCTTTCTAGGGCATGCTCTGGAACCCAGACCCAAGGAAAATATCAGTCCCAGTTTAGGTTTTTAAAAATATTGATGTTTTAAAAATATTGAATGCTACCCATGTCTTGACAGAGAGCTAATGCATACTGAGACATTTAAGAAATGTAGAATTTGGCTTTTAAGTCAAAATTGTCATAAAAATTCCCAACTCGGAAAAAATGAAGGTCTGTTTTATAGAAATAAGTTATTAAAAGAAACTTGATATTTGTATGCCAATCTCTAAGCTTTAGGAATGTTCAGAGTTGCCAGTTAAATGTGATGCTAACTTCTATTTCGTAGATTTAATTGGATTGTCTATTGCTACAAGTATACAGTGTCTGAGACTGAAGGACAGTTAGCAGTATATCCACATTTTAGATTGCTTACTTTTTGGTTTTGTTTGTGGAAAATTTTAAATCTTAAACTCATTTCCCCTCTTACTCCATATTCTTCTGCTCTTGCCAAATACACATACACATGTTATTCTAGCATGTACTCACTGAATTTAATTAACTTCGGTATTAGACTGAGCAGTGCATAATTACAAAGGTAAATTTAGTGCTCCCCTGAAAGTACATTTCAAAGACTGGTGCAGTAATATCCCTTCTAATGAAGAATATACATTCCAGCAACACATGTTTTGGAGTCAAAAACT
Organism: Pseudocheirus occidentalis; assembly: GCA_028646575.1. NCBI lineage: Eukaryota > Metazoa > Chordata > Mammalia > Diprotodontia > Pseudocheiridae > Pseudocheirus > Pseudocheirus occidentalis. Next base: position 4,252 of record JAQQSW010012628.1, read on the forward strand.
TAATTAGTTGAGGTAAAAGTATATAAGAAACAGATAACGCACTCCAAATGTGGATTCCTTCCTCTCGAACCCCTCTCCCCACTCCATGCCACAAGGGTACTCTCCTCCTTCCTCTCCTTCAGAGACAGCAAGTAGAATGTGGAAGCTACCCAAAGGATCAGCTTCAGCTGTGACTCTCCCAGATGACTTGGTTCTTTTGACTGAAAGCAGAGGAAAAAGTTGAACTTTGTCCCACCAACAGAGGCCTGTTCTTAAAACATCATTACTGTTACCTTTTCAGTCACTTCTGCAGCAGAACATGCCCCATTCTGTATAATTCCAACCGGCTTTTTTTAAAAGGACCTTCTCTTGTGAGAATCTCTTGGGATTACTCTGCTTGAAATTCTCCCTCCACAATCTTAACCTCCTGCTTATCAACCAAAACCTGACTCAAATGCTCTTTTTTCCTTCCTCACTTCTCCCTTCCCAGTTTGCATGGGTTCCTCACCTCCCCTCTCCCTAAACCCCATTCTATGCTCTTGTAGCATCGTTTGCCCCTCCCTAAGTGGCACTTATAGCCTCCTCTTTACTGTGGAGGTTAATATCCATGTCTTGTTTCTCTATAAATACTCTAAGCTCCTTTAGCTAGGGACTACACAATTTTAGAGCATACAACCCATTATAAATAGTAGCCCCTTAACAAATATTAGATTAATTTTCCTCAAATGGAAATCTTACTGTGTTATTCAACTACTTAATAAATTCAAGTAGTTTCCTGTCACTTTCAAGATAAAATATAAATGCCTCTGTTTGCTATTTAAATTCCTTCATAATAAAGTCTCAATTCCAAACATATTGTCCATACTCTCCTCCAACCCCACTATGGTCCAGCTAAACCAGCCTTCTTTTTTTTTTTTCATTTTGGAGGAGGGAAGGTAAGGCAGTTGGGGTTAAGTGACTTGCCCAAGATCACACGGCTAGTCTTGTGTTAAGTGTCTGAGGCCAGATTTCAACTCAGGTCTTCCTGGCTCCAGGGCCAATGCTCTATTCACTGTGCCACCTAGCCACCCCAAAATCAGCCTTCTTGCTATTCCTTATACGTGTCTCTCCATCTTCCATCATTTAGGGATATACTCCCATTTTGCCTCCATCTTTCCATGTCTCTAATTTCCTTATCTTCCCACCTATGAGTATCTGTTCTCCCCCAAGTCACCTTGTATCTATTTTTCATCCATTTTATATAAACATACTTTCCATGTCTTCCTTAGCTAGATTGTATGTAAGGGCAGGGACTCTAGTATAATGACTAGCAGAGGGTAGATGGTTTACAAATACTTGCTTGCTTGATTAACAAATGAACATGTATTCATTCATAGGATATTAGAAAGAACCTCAAAGAAAACCCAGTTTAACCATTATCTCAATAAGAATCCTTTATCTACTACTCCTAACAAGTTATGAGTGGTGAGCCTAACCCTAACATTCCCTTAGTTTAGGTTCAGTGTTGGGATAAAATGAAATACTGTCTCTTTGAATAATTAATAAAAGGAGGTTCACTTTGCAAGGTACACCCCAAGGATGTGGTCACATCTCTGGACATGGCCCCCTCCATTTCCACATGGAAACTCATCTGGTCATTAGGGCAGAGTACGGTGGTCATCAGGGAAGGCATGGGAACTGGTGTGGTCTTCAGAAATCTGTCAAGTCTGAGAGACTGGACTCCAAGTAGGTGGGTCTTTTTATGTTTCTAGCTGATCAGGAGGTATGTTAAAGGAGACAGGGACCAATCAAGTCCCAGGGATTACTTTGTTATCAATAAGGAATGTTAATCCCTGACATAGGAGGTAAGGAGAGAAATATGAGCCTTACCTATGTTGTAGGGAAACGGGGATAGATGCAAGTGGTCATCCTTTAGAACCAACCTTACTCTATATTCATACAATTGCTGAATCAGAAAGGACCTCAGAGTTCACCTGACTCAAACTATTTTATTACCTCCAGACCCAAGCTACCATGAACACTTCATACAGGGCCATTTACCTTCTAGTCTTCAATCTTATTCTCTTTAGGAAAGAGAGAAAGGATACTATTTCTTTCCTTTATTTCTTCTTACTGTTACAGATAAATTCACACTTTAAATAGTTAGCAGGAAGTAGTCTACTTGGAAAAAAGTATGCTATCTATTCAACTCATTCTCACAACTTTTAATATTCTATCCTGTTACACTCCTGGATGCAGCTATGCTTTCTGTTTTTCTCCTTTGACTTTTTAAATGAAGAGACTTAATGCCTGCAACCTATAACCAGTTTCTTACAACACAACTGAGTAAGTTGACTTGGGGTTATTTATCTGTTCCTCCAAATTATCCATGCTACTGCTCATCTCCAATACTACAGAATGACAAGGGCTAGATTGCATTGCTATTGGAAGGATTCATTCCCCCTAGTTTTGTTCTGTTCTTTGGAAATAATTGATATCCACATATTACTGGGTTTTCAGATGAATATGAACCCCACAGAGGCTGAAAATTACTTTGACTAGGGGAAATAAAAAGTGACAAGTGAGACTTGAGTAATTTTTCACACTTAACTCTATGAATAAAATGCAGTCTTCTACACAAACACTGAAAGGTAGGGAATTTGGCATAATGCACTTGGGGAGGCTTTAAAAAAAAAACCAACCTATTTTTGTTCCACATGGAGAGTGTTCAATTTTAATCTATCATTGAATGCACTTCATGCTCTTTTTTGTTTCTGTTTTTATTGTTTTTGCTTTGCCCACAGAAATATTCCTATCACTGGTGGTTTATATTCTTTGCCCAGTTTAGAGAAAGATGTCCATTGAAAGAGAAGAGCTTCATCTTCTTTCTCTAGTGTACTTTCTGAGTTTCTCAAAAGAAACAGCTAATACTTTCAAAAGGATTAGTACAGAAAAGGGCAGATTGAACCTTAAAAAGGACAAGGTTAGTGAAGAAATGGAAGTCAGCATCTCAAACTTGGACTATTTTCAGAGTCATTCTTGCCTCTTTGTAGATCTAAGCCCCTAAAGCCTTGCAATTGAGATCAAGACATTACATTCATATACCACTTAACTTTGGCTAGCAATGGTCACTCTTATCCCCCTCCTTCACAAATCTGGACAGCTGGGGGTGGGGGAAGGTGCTATTAGTAAAGTAGGCTACTATACCAAATCCTGTCTCAGCCGGAGAGATCTCATATTGGTTCCCAACCACCCCCCAATCCATTCACCTGGTAATATTTGACACAGAGCTTCCTGGTGGGACTAGCGCAATGATACTGTCTTTTACCAGACTAACAGACATTCCCATAGTATTTCTGTCTTTGGGACTGAGAGTATAGTTGTTAAAGGAGATTTCCTGTTGCCCCTCAGGAATACAAGATTAGGCACAAAGACAATATAATGAAATCATGAAATACTGTCTAACTGAATATCCTTGGACCTCACATAAATCCTTTGCTTTTACCTCTGTTTGTTTGTGCTTGTGTTCTAGATCTAGAAGAGACTTAGTAGTCATCTAATACAATCCCTCTCCCCTTCCTCCCCTTCATTTTACAGATGAAGAAACTGAGACATATAGGGGTTAAGTAACTAATTTAGGGTTACAAGACAAAATGGCAAAGCCAGAATTAGAATTGAGGTCCACTGTTCCATTGTACTAAACTCTAGGACAGGTACTGTGTGTTATTTATTTGATATCCTACAATAGCAAACACAGAGCATAAGCCCTTAAATGCTTACTAAATTGTTTCACTGAACAAGAATAGGACTAGGATGGGACCCGTGATTTCATTGGCATAAGACACTCCTAGATGAGTACACTCTACCAGTGAAGGGTAACACTGAGGTTAAACAACTTACCCAGGGTCACTTAGCCAATAAGTATCATAATCAGGACTTGACTTCAGATATTCCTGGTTCCAAGGCTAGCTTTCTCTCCACAACAGGAGGCTACCTCTCAAATGAATAAGCACTTTTATGAATTCAGATCACACAGTTACTTGGAGAATGGGCAAATTGACAGGTAATTGAGCCTGCCTGGAGCAATGAAGAAGACACTTTCGCTTCCAGCAATTATAGCAGTGCTCATAAACCCCAGTGTTACAACTCCCCAAGCTGTCTCCCCTTATCTGGGAAGGGTACTAGCATTATTAAATCCAATTACTTTTATTCACTTGAATTTTTTTTAATGTGCAGCACTTTATGGGGTATGCAGAGAAAGAGAAGAACATGTCACCGAGTCAAACAACAGGATGTCATCTTGAGAAGGCTGGGACTCTCTGAATTCAAATTATATTCATCTTCACTAAATGTTGGAGTGCAGAAGGGAAGAAAGAGTATTTTATTCTCATTTCTTAGAAACAGTAAGAAATAATGCCTTTATATTACCCAGCATATTATAGTTCCATTTTTAGAAAAAGACCAAGTCTTGTTCGGCTGTGTCACAAGCATCTGAACCACTAATGGTTCCCCTAAGAAAGGTGAGAATGCCATTCATTCTTCCAGCTTCAAAAGTATTAGCAGTGTGAAACCAAAAGAGCAAAGAAGTTACACTGAGAACTTGACAAGTATTTCTATAAACGTGTTATTTGTGAAGTTATACCTTTCAAGGGAAGTTAAATTGCATTTTCATTCACAGGGATCCATTTAGTTCTTTTAATCTTAAAAGTTATGGGCAAAGTAAAAAGATGACTTAAATGATACTGTGCAATCAATGCCTCTGAAAAATCCTTAGATACAGTTACACAATAAAATAATACGCAAATGTAAGCCACTAAGTGGGGATATAATTTGTGAAAGTATATAACACAACTGCTTTCCCCCATCACCACCCACCCCCAATTTTGGGAGAGGAGAACAATGCAAAGAAGAATATATTCGTTCATGGGGAAACGACTACTGAAATTGACATAGAGTGCTAAATACCTAAGTAATATGAATAATTGTGTTATTTTCTTGCTGTTTAATTATCTTTGTATCACTGGTATAAATGCCACTTGGTTATAATGAAAGATTTCTTGCTTAAATTGCTGTATTCTGTTTGACACTATTTTGTTTAATATTTTTTCCAGTTAATTTTAATTAAGGGCATCAGCCTATAGTTTCCTTTCTGTGTTTCCCTGGTTTAGGTATTAGGACTATGCCTCACAAAAAGATTCTGGTAGGATTCTTCCTTTCTCAAATTTTGAGAATAATTTGTGAAGTAATTGAACTAATTGTTCTTTAAAATTTTGATAGAATTCTTCTGTAAGTCCTTCAAGACCAGGAGTTTTTTTTTCCTTTGGTAATTCTTTTATAATTAGATCTATTTTCTTTTCTAAGATTGGCTTATTTAGGATCTCTATCTGGTCTTCTAATAATTGGATATTTTACATTTTTGAAGGGCTAAAAAAATTTTTTTGAGTGTACTCTTAGTTTTATTAGCACATAACAGGGCATAATATGTTCTGATTATTCTCTTCTTTCTGGTTTTGTGATTTTACCTTGCTCATTTACTATTTTATTCATTTGATTTCCTGATCTTTCCTTTTTTAATTGGATTAGCAAAGGGTTGTTTATCAATCTTTTTCTTGGTTTTTAAATTTTATTTTTCATTTTCAACATTCACTTTTATAAGATTTTTGAATTCCAGATTTTTCCCTCTCCCTTCTTTCCCTTCTCCCCAAGATGGCATGCAGTATAATATAAGCTAGACTTGTACGATAATATTAAACATATTTCTAAAATTAGTCTTGTTGTGAAAGAAGAATCAGAATCAAAAGCAAAATGGGTTTGTCAATCTTAATAGTCTTTTCAAAGAACCAGTCTTTAGTTTTATTTATTGATTCTATTTTTTTGTTTCCAATTTATCTATTTCCCCTCCATTAATATGAAACTTTATTTTAGTTTTATTTTAGGTTTGTTTATTTATTGACTTTGTAATTTTTTAAGGCATCTTCAATTCATCAACCCTCTATTTTTCTACTTTGTTAATGGATGTTTGTACAGATATGAATTTTCCCCTGAAGATTGCTTTAGCAGCATTCCAGAAATTATCATATGTGTTGTTTCATTATTATAATCTTCTTTTACTTAATTATTATCTCTAAGATTTATTCTTTGACCTGTTTCATTATTTAGAATTTCATTGTTAAGTCACCTAATGCATCTATATCTCTTGTTTGTGGTCCCTAAACCAATTGCTATTTTTATTAGATTATGATCTGTAAAGGGCATGTTAATTATTTCTTCCTTTTTATTTATTTATTACAAAATTTTTGTACCCTAGTACATGGCCAGTTAAAAAAAAATTCCACACAGTGCTGAAAAATATACCCACTCTTCCTTCATTTCTGTTGTTTGGGGTATTTGATGAGCAAATAATCTCTTTAGTTTTGATATTCTTTCTAAGAATATTTCAAATACCTCTTTTTTTCTTTTAAACTGAATATCCATCCTATTCATTAATGAATATGCTCAGATTTGCAGGATAGATTTGCACTGTTCTTTGAAACACATTATTCCATTCCTGCCTATGTTTTCTGGTGGGTGGAGAATAAACTTGTGTTATTTGAATTTCTTTTCTTTTGTGTTTGAAGGTCTTTCTCCTGATAGCTTGATGATCCTAAATGTATTGCTAACTATTTTTTTTTGAGGCAATTGGGGTTAAGTGACTTGCCCAGGGTCACATAGCTACTAAGCGTCTGAAATCAGATTTAAAATCAGGTCCTCTTGACTTCATTTAGGTGATCTATCCACTGTGCTACCTAGCTGCCATGAATTGTTAACCTTAACCATTGTGTCCTGGATTTTTTCTGGAGGTGATCAAAAATTCTTTCAATTGGTATTAAATTTTCTATGAAGAAAGTTCTGGGTAGTTCTTTCTATTACTGAATTATGGTGTTAAAAATGTTTTTTGTCTTGTTGTGTTCTTCTGGAAGAACTATGATGCTTAGGTTATCTCCACCCATCTTGTCTTTGAGTTCAGTATGTTTTACTTGCATAATGAGCATATTTTCTTTTAAGGTTATTGGTTTTCCACTCCTCTCCTTTTAGATTGTTCTTCACTTCTATTTATTTGCATTCCAAATCAGTTGTCCTCTCCTGTGTTTCTTTTTTCTTTCTTTTTAACTATTCTAATCTGCTTATGATGGTTACCTTTTATGCCTAAATAATGTATCCATTTCAAGTTTATTTTGGTATATGGAAGGAAACATTGGTCTAGTATCTAATTTCTGTCAAATTGTCTCCTACTTTCCCAGTAGTTTTTGTCAAATTATGAGTACGTACATTTTTGCACCCTGATATATTGTCAGTGTTTGTAAAGATTTTTTTAAAATTAACTGAAAAGCATGTAAATTCCTTTCTAATCCCATTCAATAATTGCCAAAGGTCTATCATCTCTAATTTTCCTATGTCTTTAACTTCTTTCTTGTTTATATTTTGGTTAGATTTGCTTAGATCTGAGCTGGTCTATTGAGATTCCTGTCATTATAGTTCCATTATTTCTTCCTTCAATCCAATGAACCTTACCTTATTTAGTATTTGGATATTAAGCTATTTGACCTCATGTGTAAAAAGGTGAGATTATGGGAAAATGGAAGGTACTCAATAAGGATTTAGAGATGCACTGTTCTACTAGATGATATAATGTTTTATTTTCCCAATTATATATAAAACATTTTTTAACATTCATTTAAAAAAATTTGAGTGCCAAATTCTTTCCCTTCTCCCTGAAGCAGCATGTGATTTGATATGAAGTATACATACATAATAATGTAAAATGTATTTGCACATTAGTCATGTGAAATAAGACAAATTTTAAAAAAACAGAAAAAAATAAGGAAAGTGAAAAATAGTATGCTTCAATTTGCATTGAGATCTCATCAGTTCTTTCTCTAAAGATGCATAGTATTTTTTATCATAAGTCCTTTGGAATTGTCTTGGATAATTGTATTGCTGAGACTACCTCTCATTCATAGTTGGTTATCATGTTACTGTTATTGTGTACACTATTCTCCTGGTTCTGCTCATGCCACTTTGCATTAGTTTATGTAAGTCTTTCCAGGTTTTTCTAACCCTTTGCACTCCAAACCATTCTGGACATTAGCTACCAGCTACTCGATGCTACCTTGCAGCAAAAACGTGCATTTACAGACCCTCTTATTATTTAGTATAATTTTGGAACCAAGTAACGTATTATAATGATATTGGACTTATGTGAATTGGGTGACATCGAGGAATGTATATTTGCAAAAAA
>JAQQSW010012629.1:0-12487 GCA_028646575.1 Pseudocheirus occidentalis
TTCTTGCATCATTCTCATTTCTTTTCCCAATTTTTCCTCCACTTCTCTTATTTGGTTTTCAAATTCCTTTTTAAGCTGATCTATGGCTTGTAGGCAATCTTCATGTTTCTTGGAAGCATTTGGTGTGGGAGTTCTGACTGTGTTGTCTTCCTCCTCCTCCATGCTTTGATCCTTTTTGTCCCCAAAAAAGGATTCTAGAGTTTGATTTACTGTTCTTACTTTGCTTCCTTTTCTTCATTTTGGCCAGTCAATTAATTGCTTGATTTTTTTTTCTCTGTGGAACTCTGCTTCCAGGGGGGAAAGCTCTGTCCCAAATTCACAGCTGCCAGAGCCATTAGAGGGGTGCTGCAGCCCCCACCAGCTCTGGCTTACTGAAAGAACACCCAAGACCACGATCAAGATCCAGGCCACTCAACAGCAAGAGCCCTTGACCTTGGATCAGTTGCTTTGGCCCCCCTGTGGTCTGCAGGCCAGGAGCTCTGAAGCATCCTGATTGGGCTGCTTCCTTGGCCTGGGGGCTGTTTGGCTGGGCCACTTTTTTTCCCCTAAATTTAGCTTGAATTCCACTGACCTTTCTCTTAGCCTTATTTCTCCTGGCTTTATAAATGTGGAAAGTGCCCCAGGTGCCGCTGATCTGCTGTCCTGTAGACTCCAGCTGTGGCTCCTCCTGATCTCCCTAGGGCCAGGTCGCGGTTTCGGGCTGGGCTGGCCTCAGCTCCCAGCCTGCCGAGATGAGTCCCATCTGCCTAGCTGTCTTCAATGAGAGATGTGTTTTCTGTATTTTTGTGAGTTTTGGAGCCCTAAAATTTGTTTAGAGTCATATTTTATGGGTATTTAAGGTGGCTGTGTGGGAGCTGCGAAACTTTGCTGCTTCTGCGCAGCCATCTTGGCCTCCACCCCCTGTATATGCATTTGAAAGGTAAAAGAAGATACCTTCAAAACTTGGGAGAGCCTAAGAATGTTGGACTACTGCTTTTATCAAATAATTACTGTTGTATGTTTAAGTTTGTGTCTCACCAATTTTTATCTATGTGCTGTGCTGTTTAAAAAAATAGATGTATTCCTAAAAAGCCCTATAAATTTAATTTTTGTAAAAGCAAGTCAAATCATATTTTAAATGCTGTACGGTAACTTTAACTTCAAATACTATTGAATCCTTTTGTAAAGCAGAATAAGAAGCATTCCTCTGATTTTTTTTTTGATGGGGTGATCTGAATTATAAATCTGATTGGGTGTTAAAGTAAGATACATCTATAGGTTATATTGTTAGCAAACTTCATTCTAATAGCAAAATCTCTCTAAAAATTATTTTTACAAGCTATATCTATTGCCTATTTATATCAAGTAATAGCCAATAAAACAAAATAATTTTGTTAGACCTTGAGTTCTGCCAGCATTTGACCAATACTCTTATTTGAACTGCATGCATTTTTGTAGTTGCTTTTTTCATAAATTTGAGGTTAGATAATAGCTAAAAATATGTGGAAAGTTTCATTTGTATGTTGGTCAGTTAGTTTGTCTTTTGGCAATCAGTCGACCATAGTTATTGAATGCCCCCTTAAATTCCTATTAGCTTGTAAAGTTGCATTTATTGAATGAAACAGTTGTATGAATAGTTTTGTGTGGTTCTGGTTTTAGATTCTGGGAAACATTTTAGCATTTTTTAATTTAATTTATATCTAAGAGCCAGGAAATAGAAATTTAATTAAAAATTAAATATTCTCCATGAAGATAATTGACTAAAATGTTTTACTCTATTTTAGGGCTAGATTAGGCCTTTACTATTTGAGTCTTATTCTAGCTAATCTTTTATATTGTTTTCTAAATAAGTATGAATATACTCATGTCATTCCCTCATTTAGAATCGGGAAATCTCAGTTGCTCTGTTTTGCTTTTTCATCCCAAGTCATTTAATAAGAGACTGTAGGTAGTCCCCCTTTTAGAGCATCTTGTGTTCTGAAAGCTTGTGTATTTCTTAGAACTCTGAATATATTTTCCTGTAGAAATAGTGTTATGTTTTACTTAGATTATCACTGCTGCACTGCCCAAGTGTTATTTGGATTCTGTAACCTCTCAAGCGTCTTCTTACTCTGAGAATCTATGATGCTAAGTCTTGCACTGAGGCTAAGAAGACTAGTACTAAAGATGATGTGTATGTATGCCTAGCCGTAGCTATAAATTAATTTTGTTTAAAATGTCACTCTATCAAACATTTGGGTGTTAAATTCCTCTTTTGGAAAAATGTCTTTATTAGACTGCTTTGATTAATATTAATTTAATATTAGTATTGTTTGTTCTATCCTGCTCAAAGAAATCTAGTGTTATTTTGGATTGTGTTTAGCATCATAAAGTTAGAAGTGGAATGGTACTTAAGAAAAATCTTATTTTATTGGTGAGGAAACTGAAGCCCATAGAAGTTAAATGCCCTCATCCAGGGTGATATATACATGGTAAGGCAGAGAAGTAGGATTTGAATCTGGTTCTTCTGACTCTCATTTCAATGTTTTTTCAGTCACATCATGCAAAGTATTCCGTTTTGTGTTATGTGTACTTTTAACCTAAACCTTTATATGAATATATCAAATATATATTTCAGCATGAACATTTATTTGAAAGTATTTTGTTGCCTTGTTGATTTGTGTCAATACTTTTTTCTAATGCATTAGATTTAGATTTAGATTCCTAATGCCTTATATTTAAATACCTAGATGTTTAAGAAGCCTTTTGCTATCACACTAGGAAATATAGTGTTTGTTTTTAAAATGTAGAAGTAATTAGAATGTCTTTTTTTAAAAATTTGTGTTAGAATTTTATTTCATTTATTTTTTTTCCTCTGATACTAAAAGGGCATCTTTATTTACTTTTAGTTTACATGATTCAGTTCCAGAGTCCCTTGAGTTTCAAGTTTTCTCCCCTCCCTCTCGCACCACCCCCCCCCATGATGGCATGCAGTCATGTATAGAATCTGCAAATACTTTCACATAGAATATGTCTTTGGTCAATAATTGTGCTGTCCTTTTTTATGTTCTAAGACATCCTGGTCTTAATTAAAGTAAGTTTTTTTATTAGAATAATTATAGATGCCTTTAATGATTAGTAGTTTAAAAAAATGCTTTGGCCAAAAATATTGGATAATCTGTTTGTTCCAAGTAAGTATTTTTAAGCTTTAAACCAAATGACATTAAGACTTGATAACCTTGTGATGAGTTTGTTTTCATTGTAGTTCAAGCTATTCTTCAGATGCCCTGGATTTTGAGACTGAACATAAATTGGATCCTGTGTTTGATTTTCCAAGACTGTCACGTCGAAGCTTGCATTCAGTCCCTACAACATACACCAGTGATGATGGTCAGATGGAAAACATTCACTCCTATACTAGAAATACTTCTCACAAAGACAAAATTTCAAAGTAAGTAATGTTTTCCTTTTCCTTTAGTTTTTAAAAATTACTCACTGTTCAGAATCACACATATTTATATCTTGTATAAAACTTTACATTAACAGATTTCACATATTAAGCATTAATATTATGTTCCAAATTTTTGATTGGTAGGAATATTCAGGTAATCACTTCTAGAATTTATAATGTTTTTTTCCCTTCTACATAATTAATCATTGAAATTTTGTTCAATTGAAGTCTTATTCAGTTTTATTTCAGAGGGTTAAGGAGACAGCTGCCACCCAATAAAGTAGCTACAGTTCCAGATATAGTACTAATAGTCATGGTTTGGAAAGTTTTATTCATCCAGTGTAATGAGAATTGAACTTCAGCTGTCTGAGCAAATGTCTTGGAAGTCAAAAAGTGATCTTGCCAAAACAAACATTTTACAGTTTGGCTTTGTAATATTAGTGATTAAGATAGATTTTATAAAGTGTATATGTACATTCATTACAAGATTTACATGGTACATTAAGGTCTACGAATACATTGCATAGTAATTCTCAAATTTATTCAATTTATGTTCTTTCTGTGTTTCATATCATCACTAAACCAGAAAGTATGGGATGATTTTCAGGCTTTGGAGTAAAATTAAGTTAACAGTTTTAATCTTTTTCAAATCTGAATTATGACATACTAGCACAGATATTTAGTAGATGAAAGGGAAAAGAAAAAAGTGAGTGACATTTGTAGGAGAACAGACTCAGAAGGGCCAGCATTAATGTTTTGTATTGAATTGTTCTCATATAAATTATGGGAGGAAACCATACAAAATTTCTTCAAATTCTGATCAAGTTATAAATTGTCTTATTATATATGCTTCCCATAGTTGATTTGGTAGAAAGAATATTTGCTTTCTAAATATTTAGCCTTTAAGCTAATTAACCATGTATATAAAATGCTTCAAATAAAAATAGCATAGTAGTCTGAGAATTTTCTGTCTTTTCTAGAAGGATGGGAGAACTTTGGGGAGGGGGGAAATCTAGGCCTATGATTTTATTTGTATAGGGAACTCCTGGTATGGAAATTCTCTCCAGTGAGCAGCAACTCTGGCATTTTTCTTATATAAGGTTGAATTTTCATAAAAACTTAGCTTTGAAGTCATTTTTGTAGTAGATGGAGAATATAAATTCAAAAAGACATATTCCAGATGTTCAGCCTTTCCTTGATTCACTAAACACAAATTTTCCTTGTCCTTGAGAAATAATGTGAAGTTTCTCTATTGGTATTGATGAAGTATAACAAATACATTGTGTCAATTTATAAAAAGCGAATCACTTAAATTATTTAAAATATTAGAGTTACTTAATCTTGAATTTATGTTCACTTTGCATCATGATCAAGTTGATCTTTAAAGTCTAATCGTTTTGTACTTATCAGAGAAAGTTTCAAGATTTGTTTTCTTTTTTGAATAGGATGTCAAGACATCATAGAAACACAAACAAACAATCTTTGGCTGTAAATAATACTGCAGGAAAAGCTGCTTCCAACTCCTCCTCCCTTCTCAGCCAGAGTACCTTCGATAGCCATGCTAGCAATACATCTTTAAGATCCTCTGTCCTGGACGAGTCTTTAATTCGTAAACAGACCAAAGTTGTCCATTTCTGGGGTGAGTTAATGAGAGATATTTTCTATTGCTTTTGGATTAAATTATGTGAGTTGTGTTTGTGTATTTTAAATGTATCTCTTGTTTGTTTGTAAGAAGCTCAGACTATGTCCTACATTTTAGCAATTTTTTGGAATATCCCTAGGAAGTAAATAGGTCACATATCAATCACTCTTTCCATTTTATAGGTAGAAAACTTTGTTGTTATCCTTTGTTCTTTGTTGTTGTTGTTTTTTTTCTTCTTTTTGTTTTTGCAGGGCAATTGGGGTTAAGTGACTTGCCCAAAGTCACACAGCTAGTTTTTGTGTCAAGTGTCTGAGGCCGGATTTGAACTCGGCTCCTCCTTATTCCAGGGCTGGTGCTCTATTCACTGCGCCACCTAGCCCCCCTGTTATCCTTTGTTCTTGAAGAGGACCAAAATGATATCACTATGCTAGAGTCAAGTTTAATTGTATTTTACTGTGGCTGATCAGACCAAGATGAGCTTGGAATATTCTACCTCAGGTCAGGCATAGATAGTCCTTGTGAACATTTGATGTGGATTCTCCAGATTTGTGCATCCTGTGTTTCCTTTGAGCTGTTTCAATTCTGCTTTGCTCACAGAGCACAGCCCCTTCTCTGATGTAGGCACACCATGCTGGGCAGTTCTGTGCCAGTGTCTCCCATGTCACAAATCAATTCCAAAGTTCTTAAGAGAGACCTTGAGAATGTCCTTGTATCATTTCTTCTGACCTCCATGTAAGTGCTTGCCTTGCGTGAGTTCTCCATAAAATAGTCTTTTTGGCAAGCATACATTTTGCATTTGAACAATGTGGCCAGCCTATCACAGTTGCGCTCTCTGAAGCAGAGTTTGCATTCTTGGCTGTCTAGTTTGAGCAAGGACCTCAGTGTCTGGTACCTTATCCTGCCAGGTGGTCTTCAGAATCTTCCTAAGACAATTCATTTTCCTGGCATCTAAAGTACCAAAAGTTTAAATGATTTGCTTATGGATATAAAGATACTTATTTGAGTAGCGCTTTAGTCTTCCACTTTGCTCGGCTTAATTTCCCATGAGGTTTGGAATATATGTTTTTGTTTTTATCTGGACAATTAAAGTAATATAATTGGATGTTATAACTAGATCTATTTCCTAAGTATGGTGTCACGGGAATCATCTTTAAGCAAATTTGGTACCAAAAAAATCAAACTAGCTAATATAGTGTCATATACTGGAATACGTTGAAATTATTATGTAAAACAGAAGAAAATTAAAGTTTAGGCATTTTTTATTTTAAAATGCCTGAGCCATTGGAAAGCAACTGTACTGTATAGATAACATAAGAATTTCTTGGGGATAATTTCTGATTTGTCTCTCTGGGTATAAGTGTATAGTTATGTGATTTGCCCTCATTCTTTACAAAAGTGATATCATAGAGACTGCATAAATATAATAAAATGATAAATAACTTTTACATATACCATTCAGCAGATTGAGGTTGTCTAGGACTTGTGATTTCAGGCTTTTTATACTATTGGTTGTTTCTACTATTACTATAATGGCAGAATATTTAGGGTTATGATACCAAAGCAGTTTTCTTCATGCTCAGGTCTTGTCTCACTTTTAACCTGAAAATTCTTTGGTGAATAGAAGGAAGAATAGGTAGAATGAGATACGTGTCTCAAGGTTCTGTTCTGGTCTGTTTTCTTTCCCTTCTATACTTCTGTACTACTTTGTTCACTGATCTCCCCAGCTCCCATGATTTAATTACCATCTCTCTGCTGATGATTCTCAAATCTACTTTTCATGCCTCAGTCTCTGTTGACCCTCAGTCTTGCATCTCCATTTAAGACATCTCAAACTAGATAATCCAGTAGACGTCTTAAATTAAACATGTTCAAAACAATTCATTTTCTTTCCCTCTAAACCCCCTCCCCTTCTACCTTCCATGTTACTGTAGCACCAACCTCAGACTCACAATTTAGGAGTTAATCACCAAGCCAAGGCCTGTCAATTTCACCTCTGCAACTTCTATATGTTCGCTTCTGTCTTCTGATATTGCCTGTAGTCTGGTGCAGGCCCTCTAGTGGATTACCTCAAGCTTCAGCTATTAGCAATAGCCTGCTGGTGGGTCTACCTACATCAAGTCTCTCCGCACTCCAGTCTGTCTTCTCCATTCATTGACCAAAATTATTTCCCTAAAGTGCAGATCTGATCATGCCACTTTCCTAATCAACAAACTAGTGATTCGCTTTCACCTCCACAATCAAATATAAAAACACCCTTGCCTTGGCATTCAAAGCACTTTGCTACCTTTCTGTTCTTTTTACACCATACTCCCTACCTCATACTTTTTCGATTCAGTGATTCTGACCTCCTGGCTGTTCCACAAACAAGATACTCCCATCTCTTGACATTTTCTCTTGCTGTCTCCCTCCTTAACTCCACCCACTGACCTTCCTGAATTCCTTTAAATCTTAACTACAATCTTACCTTTTACAATAAACTTTTAACAACCCCTCTTATTTCTGGTACCTTCCTTCATTTAATTATTTTCTATTTATCTTGTATATGGTTTACTTTGTATATGTGTGTTTGAATGTTTTTTCTCCCATTAGAATGTTAAGTTTCTTGAGTCCAGGAACTGTCATTTGCCTCTTTTTATATTCTCAGTTCCTAGCAAGTGTCTAGCACATTGTAAATGGTTAACAAATTTTTATTGATTGAGATAATCTCTCATAGAACTAAACATGAGAATATGAATATCTTTAGAGTTTATTGCCAGAACTATTTTTTGGACCACTTAAAGATTTTTATCTTAAAATGATAATTATCTTATTTAGCAAGAGTTGATGACCCTCTGACTTTGATAGGTTTGTTGTGGTTTGTTTTTTTTTGTATCCTGCTGAAGTTCAAGGAAATTGACTAGATCTTTTCAGGTTTCCTTCTAAGCCAAATTTATCATTTCAGTTAAATAGTGTATTTGTAAGTTTTAATATAGTGTGCACTAGGTAGTGGATCGGACTGGGAGTTTGGAAGCCCTGAGTTCAAATCTAACCTCAGATATTTCCTAGCTGTATGACTCTGAGCAGGTCACTTAACTCTGTTTGCCTCAGTTTCCTCATCTGTGAAATGACCTGGAGAAGGAAATGGCCAACCACTTCAATATCTTTGCCAAGAAAACTCCAGATGGGGTCACAGAGAGTTGGACATGACTGAGCAAAAACAAGAAGTTTTAATATGATTATAAATATAAGACATTGGATTTTTTTAAAATTAAGAACTTCAAAAGGTAAGGGCGACAAGGTGGCGCAATGAATGGAGCACTGGCCCTGGAGTCAGGAGGACCTGAGTTCAAATCTGGCCTCAGACACTTAACACAAAACTAGCCATGTGACCTTGGACAAGTCACTTAACCCCAGTTGCCCTGCCTTTCCCCCTCCAAAAAGCAAAAAAACAAAATTTCAAAAGGTTTCCTTTCAAATGGTGGTAATTTTTTTTTTTGCTATATATAGTAATATAGGTGGATAGAATATCTTATTTTTCAAAGGAATTGGTTACATTAAATGTTTTCATCTTATGAGATAATATAAGTTTAAAGTGTTTTTCAAACCTTAGAGATATATAAGTACTGGCAGTTATTGTTATTTTAACTTTCTTTAAAAGTTGCTGGTCTCTCTGTGACTTTCATACTGATTCCTTTTTCTTATACTGTGATTTGAAGGATTTGAATAAGTTTCCAAAATATGATGTGCTAATTTTGGCAAGAATTGATATTCTTGTTTCACTGTGCTGTTTGTTCTGGCAGCAAAAGTGGTTTCCAGGCAACAGAAGCAGCACATGCTACTAATTAATGTTGCTTTCCCCAGTAGTCACATGGAGGAACTAGGGAGATATGATTTTGTTTCTTATTTCCTTATACTTCTTCCCATATCTTTGACAGATGACCATGCTTATTGTAAATGTTTTCTCATCAATGTAGATTGTTTTCACATACATATATGTCTCACCAAAATTGACCATAAAAGATAGTGATTGTAAGTATGTAGCTGGAAGTATTTCCATTTTGAGAACTTCAGAAAATTGAGGAGGGGAAACTTTAAATGCTGCTTAATATGATGCAATATAATTCTGATTTTTAACTATTGTAGTTTCTAAACTTTACATATGTTAGTTTCTGTTGTTTTCAACAGTAAGAATATGTTTTGTTTTGTTTTTAGGGCTTGATGATGATGGTGATCTTAAAGGTAATTAGTCCAAGCTCCTTTCTCCAAAATACGTTTATTTGTTAGGTTAATTCATATCAAAATAAGCAATTTCAATTTATTTTTTAAAAAATTTAGGTGGGACTAAAACTGTCATCCAGGGAAATGGTGACCTAGCAACTGAAGAAACAGATTTAACCTTGAACAATGGTTATATATGCAATGACTGCAGTATGCTTTCTGAGCGAAAGGATGTCCTCACAGCCTACTCTACTTCCCACATGCCATCTTCAAGAATTTATTTTAGGGATGGGAGTCAAAAACGTAAGTCTAGTTTTTTGAAGCAAAGTATTAGGATAATAGCCTTATAAAAATATTTTATGCTACAGAATTGTGTGTGTTTATTCAAACCCTTTCTGCTATAGGTTTTTGAGCTGTTTATGCTTTAAAAAATTAAGCAATGGAATAACTGGTGTGCTTGCAGTTGGATAGTATTTTTTGTAGTGAATGTTTATTTTATTTTTAAATTAATTTATTTATTTACTTTTAGTTTACAAGATTCAGTTCCACAGTCTCTTGAGTTTCAAATTTTCTCCCCTCTCTCTCTTCCCCCCACACCCCCCCATGGTGGCATACAATCTTGTATAGAATCTGCAAATACTTTCACATTAGACATTAGTCTGGTTGTATGGAAGGGTTGTATCCAATGGAGTGAACAATGGGAAAAAAAGAAGAAAACCAAACATGGAAAAGAATGCTATCATGTAGATTGCTTCAGTCTCCATTTAAACTCTGTTCTTTATATATATATAACCACCCGGAGACTTGTAGAGTTGTCTTATAACTGTGTGTTGCTGAGAAGAGTCCAGTTTTTCAAAGTTGGTCGTCACACATATGATGTGTCTGTGATTGTGTGCAAATTTTTCCGGGTTCTGCTCTTCTCACTTAGCATCAGTTTGTATAAGCCTCTCCAGGTGAATATGAAGACCATCTCCTCCCCATTTCTTATAGCACAATAGTATTCCATTACATTCATATACCACAACTTGTTTAGCCATTCCCCAATTGATGGGCATCCCCTTAATTTCCAGTTTTTTGCCACCACAAAGAGGGCTGCAGTAAATATTTTTGTACATACGGTCTTCCTCCTGCTTCTATGATTTCTTTGGGGTGCAACCCCAGAAGTGGTATTGCTGGGTCAAAGGGTATGCAATTATTTATAGCCCTTTGGGCGTAGTTCTAGATGATCTCCAGAATGGTTGAATCAGTTCACAACTCCACCAACAATGCATTAGTGTCCCAATTTTTCCACATCCTCTCTAGCGTGTGTCATTTTCCTATTTTGTCATCTTAGCCAATCTGGCTGTAGAGATGTAGTACCTCAAAGTTGTTCTGATTTGCATTTCTCGAATCAATAGTGATTTAGAGCATTTTTTCTTATGCTTATAGATATCTTTAATTTCTTAGAGAATATTTATTACCCATTAACATTACAGCATAATATTTTAGATATTTCAGGGAGCAAACAAATGCTTTCCAGGTTTTTTGAAGTATAGTAAATTTTTAAAAAAGTTTTTAATACTACTTTCAAACTTATTAAAATAAGTGAGACATTATGCCATTATTTGTTGCTTTATTGCCCCATATTGCGTCATCTGAATTACTGATACAAGGAAAATTTCCTTAATGACAAAAATAATGTTTGACAGTTAAGAAATATTTTCTGTAATAAGACATTTTTATGAAAATTGTGGTAGGAAAGGGAGGCAGAAATTTTTCTGCTGAATCAAACCTCCTAATCTGATAGGACTATGGTTGTATTTCTGAGGAGGAGCAAGAGGAAAATTTTGGTGGAGCAGGTGGAAAGATGGAGATATTTACTGAATTCAGGTCCTAGAGAGACCTATATACTAATTTTATATTTGTGATGACGGCTTTTGTTATAGGAAAAGCAACTCCATTAATTGCCCAAGTTAGTATTAGTGTTCTAATACTATTTACCTGGACTTAAATTCAAATTGAGAGGTACTCCAGCAATATCCCCAAAGAACAGAGTATGATTCTAGGGACTTTTGCTACTGCAGATCCATAGGGAAGTTCCCAAAGAACCCTACCTGTTCATACTTTGAGAACCTCCTTTTTAAATTTATCTATTTATTTTTAGTTTTCAGCATTCATTTCCACAAGATTTTGACGTACAGATTTTCTTCCCATCTTTCCCCTACCCCCACCCCAAATAGCAAGCCTACTGAACACCCCTTCTCCCAATCAGTTCTCTTATCTTTCCCATCCCCCCCCCAGCTTTCTAGTATGCCAAGATGGATTTCTGTACCGCAGTGCCTTTATATCTTATTTCCCAGTGGTGTATAAAAAAATGATTTTTTTTTTAACATTTGTTTTTAAAACTTTGATTTCTAAATTCTGTCCCTTCTTCTCTCCTCACCCACCCCCACTGGAAAGACAAGCAATTCAGTGTAGGTTGTACATATGAAGTTATGCAAAACGTGAGAACCCCTTTCTACCAACTATACACTTAGTTAATTTTAAAGTAAGTACCCTTTGTTTCCCTAATGACTGTAGCCATTTCTTCTAAAGGGTACTGAGAATATTGTAGAGCCACATAACAGAGTGGGTTCTGTTTGATGCTAGTTTGGCTAAGACTGAGAGGTTGCTCTTGATCCTTCGGGTAGAATAAGGGATATTTGGTAAAAACTTGTTACCATTGAGAGTTGCTACTGTGACTACCACTTTTGCTGTGTCCCTTTAGCTTCTGCATTCTGAAGAGCCGTTTAGGAACTATTTGAACAATATCTTTAGCTATTGTCAGAAAGATTTAATTCTTAAATACTACTTAGCCATTTAAATTCAAAACATACATATTTCTTTTCTTTTTCTTTCAGGGGGGAGGGCAGGGCAATTGGGGTTAAGTGACTTGCCTGAGATTACAAGGCTAGTTTTAAGTGTCTGAGACTGGATTTGAACTCAGATCCTTCTGATTCCAGGGCCGGTGCTGTATTCACTGTGCCACCTAGCTGCCCCCCAAAACATACGTATTTCATATTTCTTATAAATTCAACTTTATTTCCAGAGGTGTTTTTGGAGAGGCTGAAAATGCTTGCTTGATAAGGGTTGGAAAAGGTAGGATGTACCTTTAAAAGACTTGTCCATTGTCACCTTTTTATATCACAGTGGGCAAAATGAGAGTACCCACTTGTTTTTTTTTTCTAATAAAGTTGCTCACATTATTTTTGCTGTTGTTG
>JAQQSW010012630.1:0-12487 GCA_028646575.1 Pseudocheirus occidentalis
AAATTTGAAAGACATCTATGAAATGATGCTGAGTGAAATCACTCATGTCTACCAATTGACAATTATATAAAAGAAAAAAAGGAAATGCAAGGGAAAATAAGAGAAAAGAAAAAAAACAAGGTCAAAGATGACTGAACTTAGACAAACCTGGAAGGGGACAAAGAACAGAATAATATTCATTGCTTCCTTACTGTTTACTGACTGTTCTTTGTTCTAATCAAGGGTAAGGTTAATATACTCTATATTATCCCTTACCCTTTTATATGTTCATTTGTTTTATTATTTTACACATAGACACACACACACACACACACACACACACCTCTGCACACATGTACAGAGCATCAAGTAACTGAAAATTGATATAAAAAACAGTGTCTTATTTTATGAATTTTTTGTGATACAAAAAAGTCCTTGGAAATTAGAATATGTAGAGTCTCACTAATCTTGAATAAATGAATTAAGGTGGATTAGCATATCACATCATATATTCAGAAGGCCTGCCAGGCCATCAGCACTTCTAGGTATTAGACCTTTCTGGCAGGCACTATCAGACTGCTATGGCATTGAAAGATAAAGCAATTGTCTATATTTGGCAAGAAAGTTCCACTTAGTTGAGTGTGTGGCCAAGAAGATTTCTGAGACACTCATTACTTTTCCAAGGCTCATGGGGGAAAATAAATTTGTTGGCAATAGGAACTACTTAGAAATGTTAATCTATGGCAGAGACTACAATACCAAAGCTGTTCAATAGGCCAGAGGCCAATGGCCTAAGGCCATCCATTGACAAGTATCATTTTTGCCCAGTATGCAGTCAACTTGGTGGACCTCTGATATCTCAGCAGCACTTTAATACTGACTTGAAAAAACTAAAACACTTTTTCTTATTACCTGATTTGGGCCAAGGAATTATCATGAGCTGAAAACATAGACTAGTAGTTACTAATCAGAAATTTGTGTCAAAGTATAACTTCATTACAAATTCATCAATTTTGTTCAGGGAAAAAATATTGGAAAAAATCACAGGTTAATGAGTTTGGAAATGATACTCCATAAAAAGGAAAAAGTAGACATATAATTCCTTGGTGTCTTTGAAATCTCTACATTGAAAGGCTTAAATTATGATACCATCTCTTATTTAAAATAAAGCATTTATTTACTGCATTGATCTGTGTCATATTTACTTAGTTGCATAAATGTTGTACCCATAGTAAAACATAAGCTCCTTGAGGGAAGGGACTATTTTTTGGAGGGAGGGATTGGTTGGTTTTCTTTTTCTTTTTTTTTTTATCTCTACTGTCTAACAAAATATCTCCTACAGATTAGTTAATTAATAAATATGAAGTAGAATATAGGCAGCCTTTGGGGACCTAATTAACTGACTACCCCACATAGTGGTGTTGCCTTTTGCAGATCAAAATAAGCCCTTTTTGTTACGAACAGATGACAACTTCATTATCCTGGGAATGCATTTGTAGAAGGGACATGATAGCAGCTAGAATGCATTTACCAACCAGAGACTTACTGACATTAAATCTCATTAGTCTATTCAACAGTTGGAATATAGGGTCCTTAAATAGACTGTCATCAGAAAGTTTCAAGAATACAGAGAACAAATCCACATTACGAAGCACAAAAACTCCTTTAATTCCTAATAACTGCCAAATTGGATGCTACCAGGCAAGAAGGGTAACTGGCCAGTTACGAGTATACTGAACAACATAGCCTAGAAAGTAACAATATCTGTGTAGATAGGCTCTCCCATACACATCATACGTTAGAAAACATGGTGTTTCTTATCTACAGAGAAGAAATTTGTGACTCAGTGGAAGCAATGCTCTTGATATAAAGTCTTAACTAATACAATTATGCAATGAAAGAGAACAGTCCTCTTCACACATCCTTCAATAATAACAAATGTCCCTTATTGCTTTGCATGCGTGACATTCCAGTGCCTTTGTACAGACTATCCCCCCTAATGAAATCTGCTCCTACTCATGTATCTTAGAATCCCTAGCTTCCTTCAAAGTTCAGCTCAAATACTACCTCCTACATGAAATCTTTCCTCATTCTCCCACCTGCTAATGCCTTCAACCTGTATTTCTTCTGTCTATAAATACACATATTACATAAAGGTTATTTTGTGTATTCTTACATGTGGACATGTTTACATACATATGTATAACATCTACTTACAGAATAAAAACTCTTTGAGGGCAAAGAATATTTCATCCAATATTTCAAAGGAAGTAAACTGTACATTCCTAATACTATGCTATAGACCCAGTTTACACAGGAATAACTGATCAAAACTCATTTGTGGGATTTTAAATTGTATTTTTGACAAACAAGAAGGAATGGTATCTCTCTCTCTCTCTCACATACACACACACACACAAAGATGCATGTTTCTTTGACAGAATCCATGGTAGGAGTAAAAAATGGAAACTTATAAATCAAATTAACTTATGAATATGGGCCAAATTAAAATTATCAACTATGAAGAAATATTATCTAAATTCTAAGAAGGCTATTAGTATTATTTAAAGGTAATAGTTACGAAATCCTTTAATTTTCAATAACTATGTCAAGAGAAAACTCTTTTGGAATTGTTTGGAGCATATTCAACTGATCTTGATTGGCACCTGAAGATATATACTTATGAGACATGTTGAATACATTCAAAGGTAGGTATCACCAACTTGAGTAGATCTCCAGTGTAATATATAACAAATGGCAAGCCTATGGGGGTTGAGAGAGAGAAAGAGGGAAAGAGAGAGAGAGAGACTTGTTTTTTGAAAAATGATCAGAATTCTGATCAACACTCTAATAAGAATTGACCACTTTTAACAATACTGATAAGCCTCCCAATGTAGAATCAGAGGGTATCTATGGTGACCACAGTGTTTTGGAAGAAATATTTCCATGTATATGGGAGACACTAAAAAGTGGAAAATGATATGGACTCAGGATTGTTTAGAAAGAAGATAGTGGGCTGAATTGCATTTGAGAAATTACACAATGCTCTGAATGACCTCAAGCTTTTCCTGAAGCAAAAACCCATCTTTTGATCATCAATATTATTCTGGAGATGCTATGTGGCTATGAGAAATGGAATACTACAATCTCTAACATCAAAATTGCAGGTGACCCAAAGGGCATTAGAGAAATACAGGACTGGTATAAAGCACATTAACAACAATGTTTTGCACATAAGAAGTGACATAAAAATATCATCTGCAATATACAGATGTACACACACATATACATAAGTAAATATATACATTTTCCTGTATATATAAACATGTATTTATGTCCAAGTGTATACCTAGAAATGGAGGTAAGTTAATCAAAGATAGGGGTGAAGGTCCCATATACAACAAAATACTTATAACAGCATGTATTGTAATCACAAACAACTGGGAACAAAATAGATGTCTATCAATGAGGAAATGCCTAAACACATTTTAGTACATCAATATAAAAGAATAATGCAATAGCCTAAACCAGAATGAAAATGAAAGATATAGAGAAGTATTCATAGATTTATGTGAACAGATATAAAATTAAGTAAGCAGAAAAGCAAAATAACAGCTGGCATTCATATAGTATTTTAAAGTTTGCAAAGCATATTACATATGCTGCCACATGTGATGCATACAACAACTCTATGTATTATCATGTTTCCCATTTTACAGATGAAGGAATTGAGGTTCAGAGACATAAAGTGCCTTGTCCAGGGTAATCTAATAATTATCTGAGGTAGGATTGGGAGTCTTCCTGATTCCAAGTCTAGCAATCTATCCAATGGGTCACCTAGTTGACCTGATGACAAAAACAATGTAAGTGGAAGAATAACAACAAAAACAAAATGACAGCTACATAATTATAATGATACTAGGTCACTTGGTAATCTCATCAGTTGTAACAGATTTAATTATCGTCTCTATGGTAATGATTACCAAAGCTACCTTTCCTGTGCCAATCTTTCAGCTGACCTCCAATCTCACATTTACAATCACCATTAAGACATCTTGAACTGGATGTCCAGTAGACTTCTTAAATTCAATTTGTCCAAAACAGAATTTATTATCTTTTCCCCTAAATCCTTCCCAATCCTACCTTCCCTATTAACGTAGAGGGCAACACTATATTTGCAGAACTTCAGCCTCCCAGCCAAGGAGTCATCCTGAACTTCTTATTCTCTCTCACACCCCAATCATACCACTCTCTCTCACATCCAAACTGTTGCTAGTATTGCCATTGCAACATCTCTGGAATAGCTCCCTTTCTCTCCCCTGATATTGCCATCACTTTAGTATAGACCCCTATTACCACAATCATTTCAATAGCCTGAAGGCAGGTCTACCTGCCTCAGGTCTCATCCCACTCCAATAGATTCTCCCTTCAGTCACTAAAGTGATTTTCTTAAATGTAAGTTTAATCATGTCATACTGCTACCACCACCACCCACCCCACCCTAACAGTAGCTTGATTAACATCAGTGGCTTCTTATAGACTCCAGAAGCAAATAAAACATGCCTTGTTTGGCATTCAAAGCCATTCAAAACCTATCCCTGCCTACCTTTCCAGTCTTCTTACACATTGTTCCTCAGCACTTAAGGAATAAGTGATAATATCCAGTGATATTGGCCTCCTGGCTGTTCCAGGAACAAGACACTCTAACTCTTGGCTCCAGGCATTCTCTGTGGCTGTCCCCCATGCCTGGAAAACTCTCCTCCTCTGCTCCAACTACTGACCTCAAGGACTTCCTTTAAGTCCTAACTAAATTCTCCCCTGCTACATGAAGGCTTCTCCAGTCTCTCCTAATTCAGTGCCTTCCCTCTTTTAATTATTTACTTTTAATCCTATATATAACTTGCTTTGTATATATTTGCATGTGGTCTCCCCCATTAGATTGTAAGCTCCTTGAGGTCAAGGACTGTCTTTTGCTTCTTTTTGTATCCCAGGCACTTAGCACAGTGCCTGCCTGACACATGCTAGGCATTTAATAAATTGATTGATTTTCAATTGATAATCAATTGATTATCAGTAGCCTTCCCCTTGAAAAAGAGAGGGAAAAGGTAATTTTCTCCCTTATTCTTCGAAGTGGGAGATTATGGGTAGGGAACATTGCATATGCCATCAAAGTCAGTAAATGTGTTCATTAATTTTGCTGAACAACATTTTTTTTCTTATTTTATTCTTTGTTACAAGAGAAATCTCTCTGCGGAGGGAAGTGAAAGAGAGATATATATTTGGAAATGAAGGTGATATGAAAACAAAAGATAACAATTACTTTACAAAAAACTGGCAAGTTGTTCAGCAAAGTATTTGATCAGACAAGAATTAAGAAATCTTAAACCACTTCTAGGGAGAGCCCCTGCTGAACTGCTTTACTTGTGGCCTGTTAAATAGATTCTCCCACTCAGACCAAAGTAGAGGGCTTGGTGAGAGGAGTCAGCTTGTGACAATTCTAATATATTACAACGATGGTACCAAAGAATGATGCCACAGGATTTATCCCATACTTGATGTCTGGGTGAGAACAAGTCTGC
Source organism: Pseudocheirus occidentalis (assembly GCA_028646575.1). Taxonomy (NCBI): domain Eukaryota; kingdom Metazoa; phylum Chordata; class Mammalia; order Diprotodontia; family Pseudocheiridae; genus Pseudocheirus; species Pseudocheirus occidentalis. Next base: position 5,559 of record JAQQSW010012630.1, read on the forward strand.
CTTAACCTATGCTTTATAGTGTCAGATGACAGAAAAGAGCTAGAGCCGCATGATCAATATGTCACAAGACCAAAAAAAATGAGAGAGGCAAAGCACTTAAATATGGTCTTGGCATAGAATAACAAAGAGAAGAACAAACATTTGGAGGATGCTTGGCTTTACTGTTAGGAACTGCAGGGGAGTCACAGATTCTTGCTATGCACAGAATCATACACTTTGTGAATGGTAACAAACCACAGAAGCCATCTAGTCCAATCTATAACAAAAAGAAAACCTCCCAGAGCAACATCTCACTTTTGAATAGCTTTAACAGTTAGGAAGTTTTCCTTGTGATCAAACCTAAATTCTCTTCTTTTCCACTTCCTCTCATTATTCCTAGTTCTGCTATCTGGGGCAAAAAAAAGAAAAGAAAAAGAATCTCTCTTCCATGTGCCAACCCTTTCACATTGAGGCAGATATCATAGACTTCACTGTTTCTTCTTTACTCTTAGCTCCTTCAATTATCCCCCTTCATACCATAAGAGCCTAAGACATGACTCATTCTGACTGTACCCCTTCCAGCTCTCCCTATTATCAATGTCCATCCTGAACTGGTGCCCAGAACTGAAAACAGTAATGTGGGTACAGTTTGACTAATATCGAGTACAGCAGGACGACAACTGATTTATTCCTAAAACTATACCTCTCTTAATGCTACCCAAGATTACATTAGCTTTTCTGGGTGGCATATCATATACTTTGCTCATATATAGTTCAAAGTCCACTAAAATCACTAGGTATGTTTCAGGAAAAGTGCCATCAGAGTGTACTTTTCTCCATCATGCACTTGTGAAATGGGTTTTTTTTTACTCAAGCATAAAGTTTTATATTTATTAGATTCATCCCAATGTTCATATATTCAATTTTACTGTCACTGCAAGGTGAAACTATATAGAATAGTACTCAAAAGTGACTGGGGCCCTACCAAGACAATTCATCCCAATTACTTGTCTATAGGTGAACTATTTGGGACAGGAATAGGGGCTGGATCTTTAATTTTATTGGGAAGGAGTATTTCAAGGTGAGCAAACTTCTTATGCCAATATAAGTGGACACCTTTTCTGCAACTTATAGTCTTAGAGATCTGACTATTCCAGTGAGAGGTTAAGTGATATGCTCAAAAGATTGGTTAGGCAATTAGCTCAGATTGCATAGCCATCATGTTTTATAGGCTTAGATCTTGGTATAAGAAAAGACATGGTATCATCACAACAGTGAGATACAGTCAAAATTCAGATTGTGCTGGGGTCTCACATCTCTCACCTATGCATGTATCTAACTGCTCTCACACTAGCAGGTATAGATTCCCAAAGACAGAACACCACTTCATGGTCACACTCAAACTCTTTCTTTCTCAGAGTCCTAGGGATAATTCTGTTGAGGAGAAATAGGCTTCCACTCATTAGCACTCTATCCCATGTGTCTCTATCCAGTTCATTTTCTATCTACACAGCCAGGTAATATATTCATATAGTATGTTATATGTAAACACCCAGCAACTGACAGTAATAGAACTTTTAGATCTTCAGCACAACCAGTTACTTGGGCAAAAAGACAAAAGAAATGTCATGGATACTAATATATTAAAGTCAATAGAAATGTATCATGACATAGATATAAACCCTGATCAGACTCTTGGAACAATGTATTCCCTATCTATGGTGAAGAGTGATCACATATAGAAACCTGATAAGGGAGCACATAAGGGAGAAAAAACTCATGTTCTTATGGTAACTCATAACTTTGAGTGCACAGTTCAATGTTATTGGCCTATTCAGGAACACCTTAATCAGAGAAAACTGCTTTTTTGCTCACTGCTTGCAATAGCAAGCACAGAAGTAGTTCATACCTTGTTTCAGTTATTGAATTAACACCTTGTTTCAGTTCAAGTTTCTTTTGAGTCTTGAATCAAATCTGTTAAGAAACAGAATGTGTGAACACCACTAACTTGTGAACTCTAGAACTCATGAACTCCTGCAACAGGAAGGGGAGGAGCTAATACCTACATAAAGAAGAGCACAAGCTGAGAAAGTCAGAATTGAGAAGAGGTCTCTTGTGATGGCAGAGTCAAGAAGAAAACTTGTGGCTTCCAAGCACTCTGTTCGTCTGCTCTGTCTGTGTTGATATTTGTTTGTGATACTTTGTTTAGAAGCCCTGGGACCTTACTGGAAACCCTGAAAGAGGATTTTCTGGTTGTATGTTTATAGAAGTCCTAGAGGAGGGTTTTGGAGGTCTTGGGACTTTACTGATGATTTGTGCTGACCTCTTGGACCTTATTTGTGGGTCTGTGTTGATTTCTATGTTGATGATTTGTGTTGAGTTCTCAGACCTTGTTGGTGGGTCTGAGTTCATTTCACAGGCAGACAGTGAATTGATGATGGTGCTTGTAATGTGCATTAATATTATTGTGGCTCTGTTAAGCTTTGGCTTCCCAGAAACAGGAACTGTGAAGGACTTGAGGTGGACTAGATATTCTGAGCTCCAATATGGAACAGGAACTGGATCAAAAATTTGACAAGGAGCTGGACAAGGAACTGGGAGCTGCCTGCCTTTCAACCCAAGTGACAGTTGGAGCTGGGACCATGGAAGAGGAATCATGAAAGCTGAGAGCCAGCTGAAAGAAGACTTTACTTGGATACTGTATACTGACTGAGAAGATTATGATTTATTGTGACCTAGGGTTAAAGAACTTTGGCTTTTGTACTTTGTGATTGAATTAAGGACTTTTTGATTGACAAAATGAATGTACTTTGTTGAAAACTATGTGACCACTTTGATGAAAATTATGCGGTCATTTTAGTGATAAGTTGTTGAGTTGTGACATGGTGAATGCTGTATTTTAATTTTTCTGTGATAAATTGTAACACTGTGAATGCTATACCTTGATTTTCTGTGAATGTTTTGCTCTGATTTGTTATGGAATAAAGAGTGTTCACTGTGCTGTGTAATCAGAACCTTAAAAGCTGTTCACAGTAGCATTTTTCTGGAAAGCTGCTGGCGCATGGCTTTACACTGCTTGACACTTGATCCTTGCCATTCTTCATTTGGGAAAATCCTCTTCTCTATTAAGTCATAGCATTAATAAGTTCTTTCATTTAATACCACTCTTTTTTTTTGCTTTTTTTTGGAGGACAGTTGGGGTTAAGTGACTTGCCCAAGGTCACACGGCTAGTTTTTTGTGTTAAGTGTCTGAGGCCGGATTTGAACTCAGGTACTCCTGACTCCAGGGCCGGTGCTCTATTCACTGCGCCACCTAGCCGCCCCTAATATCACTCTTAATGGGAATAGAAGTTCTTTTCTAATTCAAAGCACTGCAAAGCTGACCAAACTGGTAATCTATATGCCATACAGACCAGTCCAGCTAGTGTTAATTCAAGTGGACGTTTTGTCCAATCAGGACAAAGAAATTCTGCTCAGGTTGTCTTTTTAAGCTAGCTGAGCAAGATAGCAAAGTAGCACAGATACTCCTATCTTTTTCCTTCTCAAGTCAGAGAGGGCAGCAGGGAACAACAGGATTGTATGAGAAGCTTTATCTCCATCCAACTATGGGTGATGTTAAAGGGCAATAACTATTATCAGCATTCTTGGCCAATGGAGTTGATTTTCTTTCCCACCAATCAGTAAAAACCTAGTTGAAACCTTTTGTAAGCTGACTGCTTCTAATTGCCAAAGCTCTAACAAAATAGCTTTTTAGACTCCTCCTGCTGCATCTTTAGTTCTCCTTAGGTGTTTTGATCAAGGTTCCTTTCCCTAGTTCCTCTACACTTCAAGGACTTAAATTAGATCCTTCTAACTTGCAGTGCCTCAATTTACTTAAAAAGTCACAACTTCCAAAATTTTCCCTATCAAATTAATCATCTTTTAAAACCATACTTCATTTCCCAAATTTTTCAGTGATTCTTGATTAAAGTTATTAGATATGAATAAGTAAATGAGCTGAAGTAGCACCATTTTCTGCAGTTTGATAAGCTTTAACATATTCCAATATATCTTTGTTGTCCTTTGAATTATGTTTCTTTACACTTTTATTTCTATAGGTCTTGATTTAGAAAAAGATATCATTCACTGCCTCTCTAACATATCAAACTGTCAAGTGAAACTTCATTCTACATTGTTCACAGGGAGATTTAAAACTTGATATTTATATCACAGTTCACTTCCTATCCTTTCTGAAAGCTGTTTCTTCAACCACATGTAACAGTTGTATGTATTAAAATAAAATTATTTCCCTATTTCACTTAGATATCAAAGTACTGATCTATAACAATAGTAAAATCATATATCCTTTGACAACATAAATTACTTCCTTTACACAAAATACTCTTTCCATCACTAATATGCTCCATATGAAAAGGCCCTTGAAAGTATCTCGCTCTGTCTCTGAGTCAAGCTCTCTTTCCATAAAACACTGCTTCTTTAATTGGTCAGGTCACTCAGAAATAGAAGGTAAGGAATTTGACCTCATTTACCTGTTATAGTCATTTAACTATTTTCTAGAGGAGTTCAACGTGGAAGGATTAAAATGGGCTAATATTTAGATAAAGATTAAACTTATTTGTGGTACAAATACTTGGGGGCATAGAAAGCCACTTGAGCCAATATAGTTAGCAATTCTCCAGAGCAGAGGACAAAGTCCAAATCCAGATGTTCTCATATTGATGTTTTATGCAATACTGCTGGATGTCTCAGGAAAAGAGGTCACAGATGACTCCCACCCACATGGGAAAGGTATAATTGTACACAAAGACAATGACTATGAGGGACTCTGCAACACTCAGTGCCCACGGTTCTCTAGTGTCCATTGATCCAGAATCTAAGCTGTTGATAAATAGGCCTGGAAATACCTCATTCTCTATTGATACCTGAGATTCAGAACATCTGGAAGTACAAGTAGACTATAGGAGGATACTTTAGATTATGTGGCAAGTCATGAGTCTCTACGGATGTTATGTGATAGATAATGAATGAAATTTTATCCATGAATCATGGTGGGACCTTCAGGCTCAATTCAGCTGACTATATCCAGGGAGAATGGTTAAGCAAATGAAAGAAATGCATGTAAAAATTACATAATTTACTGCACGTGAATATTTTATATTTCATATTATCTAACATATATGAAAGTGATATGTATAAATAGACTAGGAGAGGGATGGAATGAACAATGGATAGAGGGAGTTGAAGAAATGAGAAAAAGGAAGAGAGAATGGAGTTAGTGATAGCAATAGAAAAAAAATTAGAACTTTGGAGGGATTACACTCAACTTTCATGAAAAGCCTGGAAGTAAAAGATGCAGAAACTTAGAAATGTACCCTAGCTTTGCCTAACAAACTGAATTTTTGCTGTAGAAACTTGGAAGAGTCATGAGGAAAAGTGGGAAGTTGGAATGGGGTGGGGGAATTGGGAAGAATGGGAGAAGAAAATAAACATCTCCTGCTTCCCTTTGATTGATACTAGTAGTTTGTACAGAGAGGAGTTTTTTTTGGAGCGGGGCGCAGAACAAGAGGGAGATAAGGAGATGCGGAACAGAGGATGTGTCTATAAGAGAAGCAATCATATTTGGGACTATAACTGGGAATTTATACTGAAGACTTTTAAGATTAACAGTTACTCATTTGGGGGTCCATGTTTTATTCTACTTATTAAAAAAATTTCTTCTTTATAATTATGAACTGCATGCTTATAAATTGGAGCATTGGTTTCATTATGGGGAAGTAACACCCAAAAATATTTCCGGGTTTCCAGGTTAGAGATTAAGAACCAAGAAAAAAAATGAGGAATATTCCTCCCCTCAAATATACCCATGATAATACTGTCTACAAAGCTTATATTTTGCCCCATATAAGTATCTTCACTTTATATCATTTTCAGTGCCTGAAATGTTCTTCCTTCTCCCTAGTTAAATTTTACCCATCCTGGGGCAGCTAGGTGGTGCAGTGAATAGAGCACTGGTCCTGGGGTCAGGATGACCTGAGTTCAATTCTGGATTCAGACACTGGATGCACTTACTAGTTGTATGACCTTGGGCAAGTCATCTAACCCCAACTGCCTTGCCTTCCCCCCTCAAAAAAAAATCATCAATCCTTTTGACTGTGGTAAGGTCATGCTTTAGAATAATTGTGTCAAACAAATAGAAACAGGCGTCACTAAACCACACATAAAAATCCCTATGGACTGCAGGTAGGCTTAAAAAAACTCTATTAATATGATATTTGTTTTATTGTTTTTTCATTTATTTTGCCAAATATTTCCTGATTACATTTTAATCTGCTTCTGGTGGCATTCTGGAGTATAACGAAACACTTGGAGCCTAAAGTCCATGCGTTTGACACCTCTGAGAAGCAGTTTGACACAATGGATATAAAGTGACTTTGGAGTAAGGAAGATGTTGATTCAGGGCCCATCTCAGACACAAGCCGTTTGACCTTAGGTAAATCATTTAACCTGTCAGTGCTGTGGACAACTTACTAAGACTTTGCTAACACACTGCAGAATGGAATGAGAGAATGTAGGCTACTTAAGAGTAGGAATTCTTTCATATTTGTAGGCATAGTGCTTAACTCATAGTAGGCTCTTAAAAAATACCTACTGATGGATCAGTGGAGTGAGTTTTCTCAGCTGGAATTCTCTATGTCAATTAAAGCACAGACACTTTTCCCTTGAGCTGTCCTAGGTAATCATTTAAAATGGTAAGGTACTCTCTTGATCCAGAGAACCCCACAAAATCATACAAGTCAAGGGTTTCAAATCTCCGGGTCCACTTCAAGAGCACCCGTGAAACAGCCCAGGCAATCAAGGGCATGCATATCCAAAAAGCTACCAAGTATTTGAAAGATGTCACATTGAAGAAACAATGTGTTCCTTTCCGTGGATATAATGGTGGAGTTGGC
>JAQQSW010012631.1:0-12486 GCA_028646575.1 Pseudocheirus occidentalis
CCTCCGTGTCTTGGAAGAAATGTGGTACTGTGAACATGGAACGCATGTTGCCGGAATATGTTGTCAGAACTTTTCCAGATCTTCATTAATTTTATTAAACTTTTTTCCCTCATTATAAAGTCTTTGTTAAAATAGCTAGAAAGTATAAAAAGAATGAATACAACCTTGAAGGGATGACTGAAATAAATAGGTTTCAAGATGGACTTTAAACATAAAGTAGTCATATAACATGACTACCACATATAACACACTACAGAAATGTTAGACTTTTATCCAGCTGAAACTAATATTTAGAAATAAGCTAATTTAATGATCATGAAACCCTTTGTTTCTTAGAACTTCCTACTTTTTATGTTTTATTTTCTCTTCTATGTGGTGTGACCTCTTTGGTGAGGGTGAGCACAAAGGTCTCTACTGAGAGAAAATTAGAGTATTATTTCAGTCCAGATTCTACTTTTCCTAACAAGTTGGTCTGACTATGAAAATATGGGATTTCATATAAGTTATTTCCTACTTGTTAAGATATAAGCAATTTCATTTCTGTGTGTATGTGATGCCCTTTGGTATTTGCTAAGTCCAGAATCTTCCAGTTCCTTTTTTCTGGGAAAATATTCACAATATCTAGATAGAAAACTTCATGGTTTGAGAACTGTTGGTCTTTCTTCTTCATTCAGCTGTATAGTTCATCATTTTAACCATTCTCCCCCATGCCCACCTATGAACCGGAATCACTGCATATCAAAGCATGTGCTGATATAATTTAGAGGGAAACTTTTGTCTACCTTTTCGTCCTCTGCAGTATAGGTTGGTACATAGACTACAATTATTTTCATCATGATATTTTTGCTTATACTCAGAGGTATATTGGAGCCAGCTCTATTTGGCTTGTAAGAGCCTGTTTTAAAATTCACAGTGTGAGAATGTACACATTGGAAAGAAATGATAGCTACCAATTAAGGCTTGATTTATTATTTTGTTGATTTTCGACTTTAAAAAGTGTTAATGAATGCAGATTAGACTTAAAAGCATGTATGTATGCATTTCTCCCTCTGTCTCTCCAGAGTCCAGTAGGTAAACATTTGCCAACATATTCATATATTGCAACAGAACTCAGAGGGAGGAAGGAAGCAAACGTTTATTAAATACCTGTTATGCGACAGATAATGTGCTTAGCACTTTTACAACTATCATCTCATTCAGTCCTCACAACAACCTGAAAAGTAGGTGTTATTTTTATCCCCATTGTTATTCAGATGAGGAAACTGAGGCAGACAGAAGTTAAGTGAATTTGCCCAGTAAATTTTTGAGATTATATTTGAACTCAAGTCTTTCTGACTCCAGGGCAAGGGCTCTAGCCAGTGTGCCATCTAGCTGACCAGGCACAGTAGAAGGCTTAGATAATAAAGTCATCAGAATGGAGGCTAGCGATGATAATGATGATGATGATGATGATGATGATGATGATGATGATGATAAATGGGATTTCTATAGTACTTTAAAGTTTGCAAAATGCTTTACTTCCAATATCCATTTGAGTCTCACAACACTCCTTCTGATACTTAACATTAGCACTTCAGTAGAAGACGACTGTCCCACTAAATGATGTATTTTACAGTGTCTTTATATACCATAAAAATCAACTCTACCAATCCACTTATTTCTTTTTGCAAGGAGAACCTATGAACCATTGTAATGATAATGGAATTTGGAGATGCCCCTGTATTGGCTTGGTTTTTGGGTTGATAATAAAAACTCAGAGCTTGTAAATCCCTCTTGTGGTATGGACTTTTTGACATGAAGAGAGAGGGCTGAACTGGGAAGAGCCATGAATTGGGAGAGAGGCCCAAGATGAGAGAAGGCCAGAAGGACTTTTGGAGAGCAGTATTCAGTATCATGGAGCCTGAATTTCTGAGAGAAAGACTGCTGAGGCCCTGTTGGAGCTGCCCAGGACTTTTGAGAACTACTACCCACAGCTGCAGAGAACTGGGGAGGCATGGCTGTGATACTGATATTTTGTTTGTCTGTTTTGACCTTGTTTTGCCAGATTCACCTGCTGGTGAAGGACATTGCTGCTGTTGTAGAGGTCCTGGAACCTTGCTATTGGTTCAGAAGCCCTGAAGGAGGATGTTCTTGTAGTATGTTTACAGGAATCCTGGAAGGGGGCCTTGCTGATGTTTTCAGGGGTTCTGGGTCTGTTCTGTAGGCAGAGAGTGACTTGATGATGTCACTAACTATGGTTTTGTGAGCCTTGTCTCCCCAGGAACTGAGATTGCTGAGGGCTTGCCTGGAGTGAAGATGAAAGAAAGGCCTTTCCTTGGGTTTTCAATGTTAAGATGATATCTTAACCTTGTTGTAACTTAAGGGTGGATGGTCTTTTGTGATTTCTTGCTCCTTTTGAGAAAGTACTTGGTGTTAATGGATGGTATTGTACTTCAGTAGTCTCCAGGGGTGGGAAACCTTTGGTCTTTTTGTGCTCTGTGATTGACTAAATGAATGTACTTTGTTTATAATTGGAAGCTATTCTCCATTTGAGAAGAGGCTAAATGAATGTACTGCCCAGGAGTGGGCTACTTTGACTACTGATCAAGGAGTGGAATACCTGGACCTTGGTACTTTGCAATTGAATTGAGAATTTGCTAAATGAATGAGTTACACTGTATTTTCACTTTCTCTGTTCTGTGAATGTTTTGCTGAATAAATGGGATTTGCTATGCTGGTAATCTGAACCTTGGAAGTTGCCTTTGCTTAGCATTACAGCCATTCTTCCACTTTATCCACAAGTCCCTCTTGTCTTCTGCCTTAATTTATACTGTAAATTTCAAGGTTAATACAATTCATTTTAGTAGAATCAGTCCTTATATACAAATCTTAAAGGGAAAAATCACCTGCTAAGTAAATCCCCTTCAGATGGTCTGAAAACTATGTGGTTCTTAGTGACTCATGTCCACAGTTCTCCCAAGGAGTCACATATAACCAGAAGTCATTAAATAACCCATTATTATTGCTACTGTTTTCCCATTGGTTGCCATGACCAAATAATTTACGACCAAGTGACTATGATAGTCGCTCTATATATAACTTAAGAGTTGAGCTTCAGAAGGAAGATATAGTTGCTAGAAAAATTATTGAAACTTTGGTCTGGGGTAAAGAATTGTCCAATGGAAAAGAAATTTGTCTCAGTGAATGAAATTTAGAGTACCCATTGGTTGTGTTCCTCTCAGTAAGAAGGCATGAGTATTACTGGGGTGGTTTTTTGTGGGGGGAGAGGAGGTGGGATTTGAACTGTGACCTGTTGGAGCTGATGAAAGGATGCTGAAAATGGAGGCATGAGTTCTAATGAAAGAACAAGGTAAATGTAGCCTTGAGTTCCTCAGGCACAGGCTGGGGCTAGCTGGTGAGACTCAAGCTCTCTGCCTTGTTCTAGGAGTAGAGAATAAGGCCTGACCCTAGGTCAGTGAGTCAGTCCCCTCAAGTTTGTGGTGTGTTGGATGAAAAAGAACTTTCAATGAGAATGTATCTGCAATCTCTTAGGAGTGAGGGAACTGAGGGGATTAGAATAGCAATTAGAATAGCAATAGTAAGAACTGAATGAACCACACTGACTCTACCTTGGGATTCAATTCTGGAAAAATTCTTCTTATCTGATAATTCTGCCAGGGGAAGTCTTCACATTCGTGGGGTTAAATATCAACCTAATTCCATTGAACAGTTTGAAGGCTGCTCATTACCCTCAAGCTGGTTTAGTCCATCTGCCTAATAGAATTAAATATATATGTGTCTCTTTGTGTGTGTATATATATATATATATATATATATATATACACGCACATCTCCAACTCAATGTATCTAAAACAGAATGCATTCTTTCACCACAAACCTGTCACTGTTGTGAATTTTCCTATAACTGAATTTTTCTATTTCCTCTTATTTTCCTTTTAAATTCTATCCCGTGTGTTTTATTTAATACTTTTTGTCTGTTTACTTTAAAAACAAATACTCCACCCATACACACACACACTCACACACACACACATCCTAACAGTCAGACTTTCTAGATAAGTGGGAAGTTCTTCAGATAAGACCCTTTTCATGGACTGACTTCCTTGTCTGGGATGCTCTACCAGCTCATTTCTGCCTTCTGGCCTCCTTTCAGTCCCAAGCCCACATACTGCTTTTGGAAACCAACCCTTTCTAGTCCCTTTTAATGCTTTTACCTTTGCTCAAGAATACCTCCAATTTATCTTGTATGCATCTTTCTATGTTTGCATGTTATCTATAGCTTTGGATCATAAGGTCCTGGAAGGCAAGGACTGTTTAATGGCTTTCTTTGTAATTCCAGTCCTAGAAAAGTACTTGGAACATAGATAAATAAGCATGTAATAAATGCTTATTGACTGGGTGACTTGACAATACTTCTGGATAGAGGGTGTTCTTGTCAGTATAAATAGAAAGCCACAAAAGTGCCCTTGGGGTGGGGGGTGGGATTGGGTAACCTTCAGTAGAGGCCTTGTGGTCTTCTGTTGCCTTTTCTCACTCAGCAGATAGTCTGTACCCCTTCTCCCAAAATGAGAGTGATTTTCATTCTTCTTAATTGGGGTGAGGTCTATGGTATTTACCTCAGGCACAAAAATTGGTAGCTATAGCTCAGATTTTCTGTCCATGCTGGAAGCATCTCCAGGGTGGCAAAACTCATCAATGTCTGCCCTTTTCTGAAACAATTTCTAAAGATCTCAGATCACTTCCCTGCTACCATAGACACAGGGGACTTAAGGGAATAAGACTTTAAGAATAAGACTTTAAAAGGTCATTCCAAAATATATATTTTGAATATATTTTATTTATTTAAATAAACATTTATTTATTAAATATTTATTATTATATTATAATTAAATTATTAAAATATTTCTTAAATATTTATTAATTTAAAAATAAATATATTTTAAAATATATTTTACAGCCAACAGACAAAAAAATCCCCCCCAAAAAATCCCAAAAGAGAATCACCACAGTGTTTCTTTTGAGATATGCCAAGAGTATTTCAACTGATCAAACCCAACCAAGACAGCTCATTACCTGAATTGTGTCAAGCTTTGATGACTTCATTCATTCATCTAATTCCCTTTGAAGGTTCCACATCTCTCCAACCCCTTTCTCTCAGTGTGAGTAGAGTGCTTCCTGATGATCCTTTTTATGATAGAAATAATTGTTCCATTTATATAGGGCTGTCTGATTCTATGAACTATTTTTATCTATGTTTGCTCACAGTTGTGTAAGACATACAATATGTATACGAATTATTATACCCAATTTATGGATAAGGCTAATGAGGCTTGGGGATGAAGTGCCTTGTCTATGATCACACATCCAATTGTTTTTTTTTTTCCATTTATTTGTTTATTTACTTTTAGTTTACAAGATTCAGTTCCAGAATACCTTGAGTTTGAAATTTTCTCCTCTCCCTTCCCCACCATCCGCATGGTGGCATGCAGTCATGTATAGGATCTGCAAATACTTTCACATTGTACAATAGTCTGGTTGTATAGAATGGTTGTAACCAATGGAGTGAACAATGGGAAAAAAGAAAGAAAACCAAACATGAAAAATAATGCTAGCATGTGGATTGCTTCAGTCTCCATTTAAACTCTGGTCTTTCTATATCTTTCTCTGAATGTAGATATCTCCTTCAATCCCGAGACTTGTAGAGTTATCTTAAAGCTATGTGTTCTTGAGAAGAGTCCAGTTTATCAAGGTTGGTTGTCACACATACCATGTGTCTGTGATTGTGTATAAATTTTTCCTGGTTCTGCTCTTCTCACTCAGCATCACTTTGTATAAGCCTCTCCAGGTAATTATGAAGTCCATCTCCTTCCAATTTCTTATAGCACAATTGTATTCCATGACATTCATATACCACAACTTGTTCAGCCATTCCCCAATTGATGGACATCCCCTAAATTTCCAGTTTTTTGCCACCACAAAGAGAGCTGCAATAAATATTTTTGTACATATGGGTCTTCCTCCCACTTCTATGATCTCTTTGGGATAAAACCCCAGAAGTGGTATTACCGGGTCAAAGGGTATGCAATTATTTATAGCCCTTTGGGCATAGTTCCAGATTGCTCTCCAGAATGGCTGTATCAGTTCACAGTTCCACCAACAATGCATTAGCGTTCCCATCTTTCCACATCCTCTTCAGCACTTGTCATTTTTCCATTTGTCATCTTAGCCAATCTGACTGGTCAAATGTGGTACTTCAAAGTTGTTTTGATTTGCATTTATCAAATAAAGAGTGATATAGAGCATTTTTCCATATGATTAAAGATGGCTTTAATTTCTATCTCTGAAAATTTCCTATTCGTATCCTTTGGCCATTTATCAACTGAGGAATACCTTGTACTTTTATGGATTTTACTTAATTCCCTGTATATTTTATAAATAAAACCTTTATCAGAGACACTGGTTGTAAAAATTCTTTCCCAATTCCTCACTTCTCTCTTAATCTTGGTTGCATTGGCTTTGTTTGAACAGAAACTTTTCAATTTAATGGAGTCAAGATTATCCATTTTGCATTTTATAATGTGCTTCTACTCTTCTTTGGTCATAAAATCTTCCCTACTACATAAATCTGACAGGTTTACCATTTCTTGCTTCCCCAGGTTACTTACAATAGCTTTTACACCTTGACTTTGCATCCATGACTTGAGTTTGGTGTATGAGATGATGGTCTATGCCCAGTTTCTGCCATACTATATTCCACTTTTCCTAGCAATTTTTGTCAAATAGTGAGTTCTTAACCCAGAAACTGGGGTCTTTGGGCTTATCAAACAGTATATTACTATAATCATTGACTACTGAGTCTTTTGTACCCAATCTATTCCAATGATCCACTGCTCTATTTCTTAGCCTGTATCAAGCAGTTTTGATGACTGTTGCTTTATAATAGAGATTTAAATCTGGTATGGCTAAGCCACCTTCCCTAGCATTCCTTTTCATTAATTGGCTTGGTATTCTGGACTTTTGTTCTTCCAAATGAATTTTGTCACTATTTTTTTCTAGTTCTATAAAGTAATTTTTTTGGTAGATCTATTAGTATGGAACTAAATATATAATTAAATTTAGGTAAAATTGTCATTTTTATTATATTAGCTCAACCCAGCCATGGGCAATTGATGTTTTTCCAGTTAATTAGATATGCTTTTATTTGTGTGAAAAGTGTTTTGTAGTTGTGTTCATAAAGGTACTGAGTTTGTTTTCACAGGTGGATTCCCAAATATTTTATACTGTCTACAGTAACTTTAAATGGGGTTTCTCCTGCTATGTCTTGCTGTTGGACTTCCTTGGAAATATATAGGAATACTAAGGATTTATGTGGGTTTATTTTATATCCTGCAACTTTGCTAAATTTATTTATTGTCTCAAGAAGTTTTTTACTTGATTCTCTAGGATTTTCCAAATATATCATCCTATCATCTGCAAAGAGTGATAGCTTAGTTTCTTTGCCTAATTTTATTCCTTTGATTTCTTTTTCTTCTCTAATTGCTACTGCTAACATTTGTAGTACCAGATTGAATAAGAGGGGTGATAGTGGACATGCTTATTTCAACCATCATCTAACTGGAAATGCTTCTAATTTATCCCCATTGCATATGATACTTGCTGATTGCTTTAAGTAGATGCTGCCTATTATTCTAAGGAAAACTCCATTTATTCCTATACTTTCTAGTGTTTTTAATAGGAATGGATGTTGTATTTTGTCCAAGGCTTTTTCTGCATCTACTGAGATAATCATATGGTTTCTGCTAGCTTTATTGTTGATATGATAAATGTTACTTACGGTTTCCCTAATACTGAACCATCCTTGCATTCCTGGAATAAATCCAACCTGATCAAAATGTATTATTCTTGTGATAAGTTGCTGTAGTCTTTTTGCTCATATTTTATTTAAAAATTTTGCATCTATATTCATGAGGGAGATTGGTCTATAATTTTCTTTCTCCATTTTGCCTCTCCCTGATTTAGGTATCAATATCATATTTGTGTCATAAAAAGAATTTGGTAGGACTCATTCTTTACCAATTTTCCCAAATGGTTTGTAGAGTATTGGAGTCAATTGATCTTTAAATATTTGATAGAATTCACTAGTAGATCCATCTAGCCCTGGGGATTTTGTCCCATGGAGTGCTTTGATAGCTTGTTCAATTTCTTTTTCTGAGATGGGTTTAAGTAATTAACTTCCTCTTCAGTTAGTCTGGGTAACTTATATTTTTGTAAATATTCATCCATTTCACTAAGATTATCAAATCTATGTGCATACAGTTGGGCAAAGTAATTCCTAATTATTGTTTTTATTTCCTCTTCATTGAAGGTACATTCACCCTTTTCATTTTTGAGACTCGAAATTTGGTTTTCTTCTTTCTTTTTCTATCATATTGACTAAGAATCTATCAATTTTATTGTTTTTTTCATAAGACTAACTCTTAGTTTTATTTGTAAGTTCAATAATTTTCTTACTTTCAGTTTTATTAATCTCTCTTTTGGTTTTTATTATTTCTAATTTAGTATTTAATTGGGGACTTTTAATTTGTTCTTTTTCTAGCTTTTTCAATTGCATGCCCAATTCATTGACTTCGATTTTCCCTAATTTTTTTATGTATGCATTCAGGGATATAAAACTTCCCCTAAGAACTGCCTTTGCTGCATTCCACAAGCTTTGGTATGATGTCTCATTATTGCCATTCTCTTGAATTAAGTTACTAAATGTTTCTATAATTTCTTGTTTGACCCACTCATTCTTTAGAATTAAATTATTTAGTTTCCAATTAATTTTTTCCTATCTTTCCATGACCCTTTATTGAATATAATTTTTATTGAATCATGATCTGAGAATGATGCATTTAATATTTCTGCCTTTATGCACTGAATAGTGGGGTTTTTATGCCCTAGTACATGGTCAATGTTTGTGTATGTGCCATGTACTGCTGAAAAGAAGGAATATTCCTTTTTATCCCTATTCAATTTTCTCCAGAGATCTGTCATGTCTAGTCTCTCTAAAATTCTTGTTTATTTTGAGATTAGATTTATCAAGTTCAGAGAGGGGAGACTGAGGTCCCCCACTAGTATTGTTTTGCTATATATTTCTTCCTCTAATTCCCTTGACTTTTCCTCTAGGAATTTGGATGCTATACTGCTTGGTGCATATATGTTAAGTAATGATATTGCTTCATTCTTGATGGTGCCTTTTAGCAGGATGTAGTTTCTTTCCTTATCTCCTTTAATTAGATTTATTTTAGCTTTTGCTTTATCTGTGATAAGGATTGCTAGCCCTGCTTTTTTTTTCTTTCACTGAGGCACTATATATTCTATTCCATTCTTTTACCTTTACCATGTGCATATCCCCTTGTTTCAAATGTGTTTCTTATAGATAACATATTGTAGGATTGTGGTTTTTAATCCATTCTGCTATCTGCCTCTGTTTTATGGGAGAGTTCATCCCATTCACATTCACAGTTATGATTATTATCTGTGACTTTCCTTCCATCTTATTCCCTCCCCATGTATATCCTTGTGTCTTCCTTTTCCCTTCTTGTCCTTAAGAGTTTTCCTTTTGACCATAACCTCCCTCAGTATTCCCTCCCTGTGTCCCCCCTTTACCTACACTCTCCCCTTGCTACTCTTTTACTCCCTACTGACCACCCTCCCCCTTCTTACACCCCTCCCCCTTATCCCTCCTACTACCTGTAGAGAATAGCTTTTTATTCTTAACAGAGTATGTTATTCCCTTCTTGAACCCAAACCAATGCTAGTAAATTTCATACATTGCTACTTTCCCCCCCTCTTTTCCCTCTAATGATATGAATTTTTGTGTCTTTTCATATTAGAATCTAAATTTAGCCATTTGTATTGATCCCTCTTTAAATCAGAACCACTGAGAGTAATGATCATATGATACTCATCTCCTTCTTTCCCCCCCTCCACTTTAGTATGTTTTTATGCCTCTCCTTGTGGAATAATTTACCATCTTCTGCCTCTACTTTTCCTTTTCTCCCATTACAATCCCTTTCTTCCCCTTAATAGTTTTTTTTAAAATCTTCAGATTAGTTCACTTATACCCACACCCTCTTTCTATGTACATCCCTTTTAAGTGTCACAATACTTATACAAATTTCAGTACCGACAGGTATCTGCTTCTCATAAAGGGATGAAAACAGTTTGCTCCTATTGAACCCCAAGTTATGTGCATGTGTGAGCATCTGTGTGTCTATGTGTATGTGTGAGTGTATGTTTTCCTTGTTTACCTTTTTATGTCTTTCTTGGGTCTTGTAAGTGGAGATCACATTTTCCATTGAGCTCAGGCTTTTTCATAAGCAAAGTCTAGAAGTCTTTTATTTCATTAAATGACCATCTCCTTGCCTGAAAGAATATGCTCAGTCTTGCTGGGTAGTTGATCCTTGGTTGTAGTCCTACCTCTTTTGCTTTACAAAATATCACATTCCAATCCCTCTGATCTTTTAATGTAGCAGCTGTTAAATCCTGTGCAATCCTGACTGTAGTTCTCTGATATTTTAATTGTTTCTTTTTGGCTCCATTCAGTATTTTTTCATTGACTTTGTAGCTCTGGAGTTTGGCTATTATAATTCTTGGAGTTTTCAATTTATGATCTCTTTCAGGAGGAGATTGGTGAATTCTTTCAATAACTATTTTCCCTTCTGACTCTAGGACCTCAGGACAGTTTTCTTTGACAATCTCTTGGAGGATTCTGTCCAGACTGATTTTTTTCCACCATGGATTTCTTGTAGGCTGATCATTCTTAGGTTATCTCTCCTGGATCTGTTTTCCAGGTCAGTATTTTTTTTTACAGTGAGATATTTTGCACTTTCTTCTTTATGTTTTGTTTGACTGACACTTGCTGTTTCATATAGTCCTTAGCTTCAATTTGACTGATTCTAATTTTTAGAGAATTATTTTCCTCAATTCATTTTTGGAGCTCCTTTTCCATATGTTCTGTTCTCATTTTTAGGGAGGTATTTTCTCCAGGTAGATTTTAGACTTCCTGTCCTAGTTCTCCAATTATACTTTTTAAAGATTTGTTTTCTTCAGTAAGATTTTTTTCCAGTTTTGTCAGTGTAGATTTAAATTTATCTCCTACGTCTCTAATTTCATTTTTAAAATCCCTCTTGATATCTTCCAAGAATGCTTTTTGAGCTTGAGATCAGTTCACATTTCCTTCTATGATCCCCAGTGTGAGTATAGAGTCTGATTTTCCTTCTGAATTTGGTTGTTCTTACTCACTATAAAAAAGATTTGATGGTCCTAGCCTTCACAGTTTCCCTCTTCGCGTTGTGGTTGCCTATGACCTGGATTTTTAGAGTGGATATCTAGTGCAGAAGTATTTAGCTTCTCAGGCTGGAGGGTAGGTGTTTGGTTGTTAACTTCATGAGCTGTATCCTCTGAGTGACTAGACTAAGGCCAAGGCCAGGACTGTCAATGTTTCCTGAGTTACCCTGAGGCTTACAGAGTAATGTATCTACACATCCAATTGTTAAGGAAGGAATCCCTATGTTCTCACATTGGTGTTCAAAGGATGACTTTGAGTTGATGCAAACCAGACAGAATATCATAGAAATAACTTGAACCTAGAATTATTTGGATGAGTTATTCTCCCTTTGTTCCAAAGTCAATTTCAGGAATTTCCTAGTTGACAATTCTCCTAAAATGTCTTTCTCATTGAATCAATAAGTAATTTGTCTGTTGCAGAACTCTAGTCATGGATTGTATCATTGCTGCTTGGGGCAGAAGGGCTACTTTCTGTTGCTGTTGTTAATTGACCCATACCTGATTGATACTAATATGATGATGATGATGATGATGATGATAATAATAATAATAACAATGATAATAATAATAATAGTGACAGTTGTAGAAATGGCAGTAGCTAATATTCATATGCTATTGCAAGGTTTGCAAAGTGCTTTACAAATATGATCTCATTTAAACTTTACCACAACCCTGGAATCATCTAATCACAATAATTAATAATGGCTAGTGTTATGGCTTTGCTGCCAATGCTGTCTCCCCATTTCATGAGGCATAAACTGCACCATGTGAGCATCCAATGGCCCAGCAGTTCATTCCCTGTACTTGCTCATTGCAGTTTTGGCAAACTCTCTAAGTTGCTTTAGGATTTTCAAGAGGGTCATATGATAATTAGTTTTATGTCACCATCAGAAGATAGAATGGTTTCCCTGCAGGGAATATATTGTTACTTTACATCAGAAAATAGCTGTATTTGACTTGTTATAGAATTATAGGCTGTTTCTCTTCAGTCAACTTTTTCTCCTTTTTAGGGGCAAAAGACATGTTGCTGTGATAGAATTGCCTTTAATAGCTCATCAAGACTAACCTTGACTGAAGCAGAGAGATGTCTATAAACAACCTAAAAAATTGCAAATCTATTATGTACAATGTTATTACTATTAAATATATAAC
>JAQQSW010012632.1:0-12486 GCA_028646575.1 Pseudocheirus occidentalis
GTGTGTGTGTGTGTGGTGATACACGCACCAGTGCAGTATAGTACCACTAATCAGTTCACAACATGATACTCCAGCAATTCCTTTACACTGTTCTTTCCATCCAGTTCAACTCAACGAGTATTGTGTCAGCTCTAAATGATCTCAGGTCCTATATGAGAATACTTAGCAAACTGGTATCACCTTTCCTAACCTGTCACTCCGTGTAACTGCTGAAGAAACAACTCCAACATTTGCAGAGTTTTAATGGAGCCAGACTCCTTCCCACATTGTGTAAAGTGTTAATTTTTCCACCATCTTCTCTGGCTTCCATTCCCAAACATTAAAAATAAGAAAAAAAAAGACAAAAATAAATGTTAGATCCTATAATACCACCCAGCTTAAATTCTATGTCTAAGAAGGGTCTCATTTCTCCTGCCTCACTGCAGCTAGGAGCAGAATAGAAAGCATATGGTCAGGAGTAGGGGCGGCTTCAAAATAGTCGACCTCTATGACCTTCACCTTCATGCTACTTTGGTTACCCTTGAGCATGATCACACCCTAGACCTCACTAGCTCCAGAAGTTGCTCTCTCTCTAATATCTTAAACTCTGAAATTCTCCTCCTTTACCCCAATATTTGCTTTTTTCAGTTGATTCTTTCATGCCTGTTCTTCATGTCCATTGTGACTCCTAGTCTTCCAATTGCACTCTTTCCGCCCAATCGTCCAACACAGTTCTGGCCTCAGTTTTCTTCTTACTCAGTCTTCCTCCTGTGATCAGCTACTTCTATAATGCTTTCTCCATCCTTAAATCCCTTGCCCTATTGACCTCCTGCTATTTCCACTCTGCTAACTCTCAACCCTGAGTAACTCTTACCATCTGCTCCCTTTGCTCCACTTTGAAGCTGCTGGATGCTGCTCTAAGAAGCTTGAAATCCTGCTGTTTGGATCTACTACAAATGTATGCTACCTAACTTCACCTGGGCTCTCTTTGCTGCACAGACATCTTTTTTGTTATCTTTGGTTTCGTCTTTTTTCAGATCCTCAGTTCTACTCCCATCTTTGTTCTTAGCTGGTTACCTTGTCTCCTGCTTCACTAAGGAGATTGAGACCATGTTATGTGAGCTCTCCATACCTCATAGGTGAGTCAGTCTTCTCACCTATGTTCTTCCTCACTACAGTCTGAGAGACAGACTCCTCTTTGCACAAGCTAACACCCTCACCTCTATATTTTATTCGCATTTCTTGTGTCTCTTCCTATAACCTTGTTCTATCAATCATCTTCTCTCTCTCTCTGTTTCTCTCTCTCCCCCTCCCTTCCTTCTTTCCTCCCTCCTTTCTCTCATTCATCTTCGACTTTGTTCCTTCCTCTCAGCCAATAAACAAGTTTGAGTGTTCCTTATAAATGAGACAGCTAGGTGGTGTGGTGGATAGAGTATTGGACCTGGAGTCAGGAAAACCTGTGTTCACATCTGGCCTCATGCACTTACTGTTTAGACTTTGGAATCAAGGCACACATAACCCCTGTCTACTTCAGTTTCCTTGTGGGAAATAATTGCATTTCCTCCCCCAATTCTGAGGATAAAATGAGAAAAATTTAAGTCCTTTGCCTACGTTAGAGCAATTTGTGTGTGTGTGTGTCTGTGTAAATGTGCTCCAAAGAACTTTATATAAATGCTACTTATTACTATTATGAATTAATATTGGACGCAGTGTGGATAGAGAACCAGTCTCACAGTCAGAAAGAGCTGGATTTAAGTCCTGCCTAGACATATACTGGTTGTGTGACCCTGGGTGAGTCATTTAACCTCCAAGTACGCCAAATAATTCTTAATGGCTATAAGTTGTAGAATAGTTACTGATTTTCATTGGCACAAGAATTTTTCTCACTAAGTGTTCCCTGCCATGATGAAATTACAATTCAGGATCACACAAATAAAAAACTTCCCTTGATACCTCCCCTCCTACATATACACATAGATCATAATTCTGTCTTCTTTCATTGTCAAGTTTCTAGAAAGAAGAGCCTCTATATGCTGCCTCTATCTTCTGATTAACCCCCTATAATCTGTCTTGTGTCTGCAGTTTTATGCTGAAACAACTCATTCCAAGGTCACCAATGACTTGAGAGCCTTTTGTCACAATCCTTAGGAATCATTCGGCTCTGCCTACTCCCACGTTTTTGACTCTATCTCTCCGCTTACCTTTCATGACATTTATCTTTCATGATTCTCTTCCTCCTGGCCTAACCACTCCTTTATTGTCATCTCTTTTTGCTGTTCCTAATTTCCTACCCACTTCTTCAATGTGAACATGCCAGGTTAATCTGTTTTTGGCCCTTTTACCTTCTCTCCCCACAGTCTGTCTCTTGGTGATTTTGTCTGCTCCCATGGTTTTGAAGATCATCACTCATGACTCCCATGTCTCTATCTCTACCTTGACCTCGCCCCATAACTCTTATTCTATATTTCCAGCTATCTGATGATTATCCAAATCTAGATGTTTCTCTGGTGCCTTAAACTCTTCTTCATCCCCAAAGGTACCTTTTCTATTTTGTTATTTACTTTGTGGAGATGCTGGCATGCTCCCAGTCGTCCAAGTTCATAACGTCAGAATCATCTTTTTATTCTTCCCTCTCCATCACATCACATTTAATGAACCTCATTTTTTCATGTTGAAGTCACTACTTCGCCTAACTGCCTCAAAATAAAGGTCCTACTGAGATGGGAATGCAGATCACTGGATTCAAAGTCAGAGTGCCATAACAGTGTGGGCTCTCCTCTCAATTCCCAGAGATGCCTTCTTTAGACTGATTCCTTAGAGAATGTCTTGATTTTTTATTTTTTTGAGGGCAATTGGAGTTAAGTGACTTGCCCAAGGTCACATGGCTAGTAAGTGTTAAGTGTCTGAGGTCGGATTTGAAACCAAGTCCTCCTGATTCCAGGGCTGATGCTTTATTCACTGTGCCACTTAGCTACCCCAAGAATGTCTTGATTTTTAAAGGAGAAAAGAAGTGTAAATACTTCTTCACAGTTTTGAAAGATCTTGCTGTCTCTGTTCCTTGCCCCTTAAATCCTGTAATTATTTCAAAATGACAGGGGATAATTCAGGTGATCAGAGATGTGATGAAGCTCTCCTCCTCATTACATGTATTTTCCGGTTCTACCAAATATAGCAGTGTTTATAGTGGTAACAATGCTATAGGTCATATGTGTAGGCTGCTGGATTTTAGGATAACATAGCTGATCAACAGTTCATTCAGATGATAACTGAGGTCTCCTATCCGAGATTAAGACATTTCCCTACTTCACTCTCCCAAAAGTTTGGGAGTCAGTGATGTGGATTCTGTGAGTTGTTCCTTGGCCACATTCTATACCCCACTCTTGTAATAAGGACATGCCTGATATCTTGTGGAGCTTCTCCCTCAATCAGTCCTTCCATTCTTCAGTCACTGGAGAGTCACCAAGGTCAAACTTCTCAAGATACATGTCTAAGGTAGAAGAGGTTCTCTTATGAGACTCATTACCACCACCTGCTGCTGTTCTCTGGTAAACTTCCACATAGAAGCCTGAATGGCCGAGATATGCAGTAATTTGGTCCTAGCTTGTTGCTTACAGTACCCTGATAATACCCAGAATAGGCTAGAATTAGTTTCAGTTAATCTGGCACTGATACTCAGATATAGTGGGTCTGGTATTAACAGATCTAGTGTCCAGTTTTCTGCAGATACCCCCAACTTCCTGAGGAAATGACACTTTTGCTGATATATCTCATTCCAGATAGAGGTAGTTCTTGTTATTCAATTTTTTCATAGGTTATAAAAGCATTTTTCTCAAATGTCTCTCAGAGAATACCTTATGGCCCTGTCCTAAGGTCTATAGCATTTTACTGCATTAAATATCACTAGCTGTATTTGTAATCCTATAGTGAGTGGGCTGTTAGAGGCAATTTCTAAAAGGAAGAATAAAATAAGAAAAAAGAGCTTAAAATGATCAGAATTTGGATTGTAAAGAAATAATTTTATGAAGAAATAAGTGCTTAAGGAAAGGAAAAAAGTCCAGAAAATAGCCAAAAAATACAAAGTGAAATATCATTCAATTTAAAACTCAAAATTGTTTAAAAATGTCCATGGTGAATATCCTTATTTATGTCTCCTGGTCTCTGAAGCAGGACTGCTCAAAAGGAAAGCAAATGGCTGACAAAAGAAAAAAAAAATCCAAAATATTTCAGCTGAGATACCCCAGCATACGTTGGGCAATGTAGATAGTTCATAGATATCTAGCTTCATAGACAGTATTCCTGCCAAAGTTCTCCCCAATCATATCTTGGTTTATTTTCCTGTTTTATACAATTTCAGAGAACTATGGGCGTTAATATAATAAATTAATTGGTGTTAGAAGTTATTGTATATATTTTGGCCACCAGGTGGTGCTACTTTCAGGCAACCAACCCAGTTGCAACATCATTGCACGGGTTCAGATTTTCCCAAGAGTTTAAGTATTCTTTGCTGCTCACCAGATGGTGCTCCAACTATATAGATGAGTGACCTACTTCCAACCTCAGGTTCCATGTTAATTTAGAGTTAAGGCTTAGAATTTGCCCAGAAAAAAAGGAAATCTTTAAATTCTTTTAAGTGTGTGTGTGTGTGTGTGTGTGTGAGTGAATTTCCCCTTCTTTTTTTTTTTACGACCAGTTGCATTCATAGGATTTAGACAATTTATGCCATAGCTCTATGACTTTTTGAAACAGCAATTTTTAAAAAAGGCACCATGACAAGAAAAATATAAAGAATTTTTTGAATATCAAACTGAAATTAACTGTTGCTTAGGATTGGCTCTCTTTCCCCTATACCTTTCCTCCTAGCAATAGATGAAGTATAAAGGACAGGAATTATTGATTTTGAAACTTGCCAAAGTTGCTTTGACAAATACTCTGGAGAAAGAAGTGACTGGAAGGAAGCACTGTAGGTTGGCTAGCATGCTTCATCATTGATCATAAGTTGGAATTGTGGTTTGTCACTGTGGTGATCAGTTATTGTTTTTCAGAGTTGTTTGTTTTTGCAACGTTGTTGTTATTGTGTGGATTATTCTGCTTACTAGTCTTCCCAGGTTTCTCTGAAACAGTTCCATCTTTTCTTATTGCACTGTAGTATTCCTATAAATTCATATATCATCATTTGTTCAGTCATTCCCCAACTGATGGGCACCCTTTTAGGTTATGGTTATTTGCTACCACAAAAAGAGCTGCTATAAATTTTTTTTGACATGTAGGGTTTTTTACTCTTTCTTTAACTCTTTGAGACATAGACCTAGTAGTGATATTTATGGGCCAAAGGGTATGCAGAATTTAGCAGCTTTTGGAGCACAGTTGCAAATTGCTTTCCAGAATGGCTAGATCAACCCACATCTTTAGTATTAAAATGCTTGTTTTTCCACAGCTCCTCCAATATTTGTCATTTTCATTTTTGTCAGTTTTGCCAGTGTGATGGATAGGAGGTAGAACCTCAGAACTGTGCTAATTTGCGTTTTTCTAATAATTAGTGGTCTGAAATATTTTGACATGGCTATCAATAGGTAAAACTGCTTGTTTGTATCCTTTGACTATTTATCAAGTGGGGAATGGCTCTTATTCCTATAAATTTTAATCACTTCCTTGTATATCTTAGAAATGAGGCTTTTATCCAAAAAAACTTACTGCAATGATTTTCTCCCTAGTAAGCTATTTTCCTTCTAACCTTAAGTTGCTTATTTCTTTTTTGTAAATACTTTTTAAAATTTTATGGTATTAAAATTGTCCATTTTGTCTTTTGTGAATCCCCTGCTTCCGATGTCCCTATCTTGCTATTCCCTTTCTTTTCATTTTGTCCATTGAAATGTTTGTTCTATTCTTGATAAACTGTCCTTCATATATGATTTGTGTCTTCCTCCATTAATGCTTCACATATGTTTTGTATTTGCTTATATAAGTACATCTTACTTCCACCAACAAAATGTAAACTCCTCAAGGGCAGGGATTGTTTGATTTTATCTTTGTATCCCCAGGGCCGAGCACAGCATCTGACATATATTGGGAAGTTAGTAAATACTTGTTGATTTGAATTACATTTCTATCCTAAAACCTTGCCTCTCCTCTATCACGAAAAAGTGGCAAATACAGCAGTGGTTGGGGTGGCATTTGAAGAAGCAGCTCTTGTTAAAAGCAATGTGTAGATCACGTTATGGAGTAAGAATAGGACAACTCATGGTGAAGTTATGGGTCCTTGCCATTTCTCCTCTGTGTTTTTATCTGGATGGGGTGGAGCACTAAGAGGGACATTTTATTTATCCTTTATCTTCCAATAGATAATGTATGGTCAAATCAAGCCTGTAAACACACTGGTGCATTCAAGGCATTGCCTCATTTGTAGCTTGTCACTTTTCCCAGTTCCTAATATTTTTATGTGACCCATAACTATTCCTAGAACCTCCTAAGCATAAAACCCTGGGTTGGGTTTCCCCAGGAAAATTTGTAAAATATGCATACAGAATTAAAGTCTGGAAGGCACATAATTCGAATTTCTCAAAAGGATGTAGAAGAAGAGGAGGAGGAAGGAAAAGAGGAAAAAGAGAAGGAAGAAGAGGAGGGAAAGGAATATGAAGAGGAAGAAGAAAAGATAAGGAGAAATAAGAGCAAAAGGAAAGAAGAAGAGCAGGGTGAAAAGGAGAAAGAAGAAGAAGATGATGGAGGGAAAAAGTTTATTTTCATGAGTTGGTGGAAATCTTTAAAAAGGAGGGGAAAAAATGAAAATAAATTCTTTATATACTTTGTGGATGAAGACAGCTCAGGAAAAGGAGAAGGAGAACAAATAATCGCAGACTGTGAGAAACAGTGGGCAGATCAATGTAAATCAATTAGAAGACGGCAGACTGGCAAATTTGAATTGGACCACAAAAGCAAATATAATCACTTCCCTTGGAGATGGAAAAGGGGCTTTTGAGAGAAGGCAGCTTGAGAGTAGAAAAAAGAACAACAA
This sequence comes from Pseudocheirus occidentalis, assembly GCA_028646575.1. Lineage (NCBI taxonomy): Eukaryota > Metazoa > Chordata > Mammalia > Diprotodontia > Pseudocheiridae > Pseudocheirus > Pseudocheirus occidentalis. The sequence continues at coordinate 6,989 of JAQQSW010012632.1, forward strand.
CAACAAGATGGGGAGGGGAGGCAGTGTTTATTAAATCATCTCAATGGGGCCAAAGACGGGGATGAGGGGTTGGTAAACTGGAACCCACTGAAGTGGAAAATATTCTCTTTAAGTGTGTTTCATGGTAGCATGGTGCTGGGAAGCAGTGGGGGTGAGGGAACTATGGACAGCTGGTAGGTGGCAACCCTGTGCCAGATATAGATAGATGAATAGACAGAGTGATGGATAGATAGATGGATAAAGTTGGGGGCTAGAGTTGAGGCAAGGTGTGGAGTGGATAGGGAGAAGTAAAAGGAGGGAGGCAAAGACAGAAGAAAGAACTCTGGAGTGGAGAAATGGAGACTTGCTAAGTACTTCAAAGCAATAGTGTCGGAGCCCTGCTTCCCATGGATTTCTGCAGCTGACACTGTCATTATCTCCCAGCCAGGGGTGGGGGAGAAGCACAAAAATGGCCAGCTGAGCTGGGAATGCTCCAGTGGTGCACTCTCACCCTCGTCTCTCCATTAAATACCAATGGAACACCGTAAATCGAGTTAAGGGGTGACACATGGAGAATGGGATATCTTATAGCTTCCTCACAGGTCTTTGGCATCTCTCCTCCACATTTTTATTTGGTTGGTGATCCTGCGGTGTTGCCTGGGGCCATTTTATCTAGGCAGTCCCTTGGTAGGCTTGTGAGAATTGGTGGCAGTCCTGGCACAGTGGGGCGAGGAATCATTAGAGGGTTTCCCCCTTGAGTTATGCTGCAAAGCCTGGACTATACATTTCTCAGTGTTGGGGTAAGGGAGAGGAGCTATTGGCGGATTGGTACAAGTGGCTAGCATGTATAAATCAGAGGTTATTAATAAGCCCAATAATAATGCTGTATATTGTACTTTAATAACACACAATAATATTATAAACAGTGTGAAAAATGTTCTCTGTGGATTTTCCTTATCTCAGGAAAGCACCAGAGCTCTTCTCAGAGGGCAGATGATTACACTTTCTTCCTTGTTTATAGCTTAGTTTCAGTCTACCTAAGAGATACTTATAAAGATGATACATTTTTATTCATAATTTATTTCAGAGAGCTATACATGGACTCTGAACATCACATCTTTGAACAAAATGCTAAGCATCCATTCACAACTTGGGCAGGTAATCTGTGTCTATTCTTCTGAGCTGGTTTCTGAATGGATAATGAGGATCTTCTCTGTTTCTGGGGAATTTAGTATAAACTATAGGAAGCCAGCAATAATAATTGCTCACATTTACACGGTGCAACATCATTACAAAGTGCTTTAAACACTTCTCTGGAGAGCTGCGTGGTCTAGTGAAAAGAATGCTACATTTCTGACTTAGATTAGCGAGGTGCAAAGCCCATCTCTGGCATTCACTGTTGATGTGACCTTGTAGAAATCAGTGAATCTTTCTGGGCCTCAGTTTCCTTATCTCTAAAATGAAGGGCTGGACTAGATCTCTCAGGTTTCTTGCAGTTCTAAGTTCTGACCTTATTTATGCTCTCGTTTGACCGTCACAACTTTGTTGGAGGTTTAGGCGTCCAGCAAGAGATGGGGAATGAGACACAGGAATCTGGTTTTGCATTTAGTCACAGAGGTAACCATTTAAACTTTATTGATCATTTACACTTTAGCATGAATGAGTTACAGATCATTTCCTGAAAACAGATTCTCATAAAAGGGAACGAAGACAGACCACCAGGATGCCACTGAGCATGGTAAATGGCTCAGAACAAGCACCAAAGACAAACATCTCACAGTGTCACATTTTGTCTAGGGTTGACCTGCTTGCCAGACCTCTCTGGGCTGAGCTGTATCTTCTTTCAGATAACAAAGACAGTTATATCTGAGGCCTAGCTGAGTTGCATGGGTAAAAGGGTTTTAAAAAGCCCCTCTGCTTATAGTGTTGGCATGCCAGGGCTAGGAATGAGGCAGCTCTTTATAAATTCAAGGCAAAGAGGGAGCCTTAGGGGCAGAGTCCAAAATAATAGACTGCACAAATACCAGCTGTAGCCACAACCCAAAGAACAATCTTTATGGCTGCATAGTGGTCTTTTCAGCCATGTCCATGGAGGAAGACAGCAATCACATATGATGATGGAGAGCAATATGTGCATGTGGTTGAATATGGTATCTATCTGCACACGTAGTCAGTCATACATATAGAAATACTAATCCCCTGGATTTCTGGATGATAGAATGAATTCCTGGAACACAGAAGATTCTGAGTTCTGGAACTATGTTGAACAGAAAGGTCAGTAGAAATAAGGGACTAGAGAAGGTATCCCCATATGGAACAGAGAATGTATGGGCGTGGGGGCCATGTAATGCCAGACAGAGTAGGGTGCCATCATCAGATACGTTCATGCACAATCTCCCCTCCTCATACATACTCTGCTCATAAACTTGGTTCTTCATTAATTCTCTCCCCAGGTCAAATGGGAACCTGGTGTATGATTTGTAATATTTTCAGAAGACACCCTCTCTCTAATCAGCTTGCTGCTCCCAGCCCAGCCCAGGACCCAGGAAATCTTTTCTCTTATGGGATGACTTCAGCTTTCTCAGTCTTGAGCCAATAAACTCAATGTCTTCTTACATCTAAACACAGACAATGTTAAGCCTGGACTTAGACAAAAGTCACTGTTAATGGTCATTTAATCTATTAGCTATTTCAAAAGCATAGGGATATGGGGGCAGCTAGGTGGTGCAGTGGATAGACCACCAGTCCTGGAGTCAGGAGGACCTGAGTTTAAATCTAGCCTCAGACACTTACTAGCTGTGTGACCCTGGACAAATCACTTAACCCTGATTGCCTCAAAGGAAAAAAGCGTAGGGATAGTAGAAAATAAAACAAGCTATAGCAGGCTTAGCTGCTAGTTGCACGTGGAGTCAATAAACTCCCCAGAGGGTAGAATTAAAATGGGTGCAAGTCTCTCTCCTGTGCTATGCCAAGGAGTAGGAGGCTTCTTGCGTATGTGTGGGTGGGATGGCAGCTATGTGGTGTAGTGGATAGAGTCCTAGCTCTGGAGTCTAGAGACTCATCTTTCTGAGTTCAAATCTGGCCTCAGATACTTACTAGTTATATGACCTTGGGAAAGTCACTTAACTCTCTTTTCTTCAATTTCCTCAATGAACTGGAGAAGGAAATGGCAAATCACTCCAGTATCTTTACCAACAAAACCTCAAATGGCATCACAGAGAGTCAGACATAATTGAACACACAAGTTGGGGCAGCTAGGTGGCGCAGTGAATAGAGCACCGGCCCTGGAGTTAGGAGTACCTGAGTTCAAATCCGGCCTCAGACACTTAACACAAAAACTAGCCGTGTGACCTTGGGCAAGTCACTTAACCCAAACGGCCCTCTAAAAAGCAAAAAATAAATAAAAAAAAATAATTGAACACACATGCTTTGAAAATGATTGAACACACACACAAGGTGAGATGGGATGATGAAAACAATTTCAGTCTAGCAACTGAAAAAGACTGTATTCATCCTCTTCCAGGAAAGGTATCTGGGAAGTTTTTATTTTTTCTATGGAAAAAAATGGAACAATAATGATGTCACTACTCTGGGTTTGTTGTCAGAGGTTGGAAATAGGGAACACCTGGGGTTAGCTAAGCTTGGAGTGACTTCAGAACTAGGGAATGGCAGGAGAAGTGACAAGAAGGAGGTTTCCGATACTGACAGGATAAGTTTTAAGCACTGATGCCAAGGTTGAGCACAGTGAAATCCTCTCCTCTCCTCTGCACTGGGTCAGATTAGCTAAAGAGGAATCCTCCCCTGTCCAAGCCATGAGCCCTTCAGAGAAGTCAATTTCCCAAAGTGCTTTGGGAGAAAAAAAAGGACATTGTGGATTAACACTCCTCCCCCCCCCATTGCTTTATTATTTCTCTTTCTCAATTGAATGTTTTATTACTTCAGTGATGTTCCTTTGCCTGAATATGTTACATGATGAGCACTTGAATATCTATGTCTTAATTTCCTTCAAAAATTTCAATTTTTCAAGCCAGGTAGGAGAAAGTGAGCCAAAATGAGTAAAGTATCATTAAAAATCCTTTTCTGCTTCTTTTTATCATGAACATCCAGAGATGATGGGACCTGTGGGCTACATAGTCTGGGACTAAGACACGTGCTTTGGGGTCCAAGCCTACAGCATTACAGGGGTCCATTGAAATTTTTTGGTGGATCTAGACCATGTTATATTTTGGGGGTTCAGGTATGTTGCTGTTTTTAGGGTTAAGGAAGCAAATTATTCAACAGATACCCTACTCTCAAACCAAGAAAATGATTATAGGAACTATTATAAAATCATGTGTTATTAGAGAAATGTTTTTTTTTCCTTTTTTTTTTGGAGGGAGGAAGGCAGGACAGTTGAGGTTGAGTGACTTGGCCAAGGTCACATGGCTAGTTTTTGTGTTACGTGTCTGAGGCAGGATTTGAACTCAGGTCCTCCTTACTCCAGGGCTGATGCTCTATTCATTGTGCCACCTAGCTGCCCTTATTAGAGAAATTTTGCACAGTGGTGGGAATTAGACCCTTTCCAAGGATTCTTGGCTTAATGAGGAGGTATTTACTATGCTAAGGAAAATATATGTCTGTGAATGACTGGAGCTTGGGGTAGGTATGTAAGTTTTTGGAAAATGTATACAAGAAGGAAGTTGTGCCAACTTCCTGAACCTGTGAGGCTTTCCTAGATCTCAAAGGAGATACTTGGAAAGTAGTGGGAAATGGGGTGAAATGGAACTTGGGGATTAGTTACTAATTCCTCCTCTGAGAGTTTCTGAGTGAATTTAAATTCTTCTGGATAAGATCAGCCTGGACTTGAATGATAGAAAGCTTCCTGGTGGGGGAAAACATTCTCTTCAGCACCCAGTGCCAAAAGTAGGTTTGTCTAAAAAACAGTTTAAGGAGAACTCATTAGGCAAAGCACTCACATGGAGGTCAGAAGAAGTGATATAAGGACACTCTCAAGTTCTCTCTGAAGAACTTTAGAATCTACTGTATGATGGGGGAATTACTGGCAAAGGACCACCCAGCATGGCATACTGGAATCAAAGAAGGTGATATGCTCTAAGTAGCCCAAAAGAAATGTGAGATGTGCAAATTTAGAAACCTCTCCACCCCAATGTTCATATGGACTGTTTGTGCCCAACCTGTGGTAGAGCCTTCTGAGCTTGTATTGGTCTGATCAACTGTAGTTGGCCATGTTTGCCTCGATCCCAATGTAGTGATGTCATCTGGGCCTCTTCAGGAAAGCAAGACAACCGCCCAACCAAGCCAGTAACTTCATGGTGGTCCTCTAGCCAGGATATAAGCCAACTACCATGGCCAGAGTGGCGTCAGTAAGGAACGATAGTTGTTTTTTTGGAGGGTGTACCTGTGTTCATGGAATGGAGCTTTGGAGCCCAGGCTCGAGCATACAGGGGTGGGGGCTAATGTGAAGAAATGTGTGAGACTAATAGAATCTTAGGGGACTTCTTTTTGGCATCCCATGTACC
>JAQQSW010012633.1:0-12486 GCA_028646575.1 Pseudocheirus occidentalis
GGCTTTTCTTAGGTGTTGATATTGGAGATAAAATTTTTGTTCTATTCTGGTCTTCTCATTATGAAAACTTGAAATTTGTGCTTCATTGAATGACCATTTTTCTCTTGAAGTGTTGTACTTAATTTCACCGGGTAGGTGACTCTTGGTTGTAGCTCCTTTGCCTTCCAGAATATCATGTTCTATGACCTCCAGTCCTTTAATGTTGCTGCTGCTAACCCATCCTGTGTAATCTTCATTGTGGCTCCCTGATACTTGAATGATTTCTTCCTAACTATCTGTTTGCAGTATTTTTTCCTTGACCTGGTAGTTCTGAAATTTGGCTCTAATGTTCCTTGGAGTTTTTATTTTGGTATTTCTTTTCTCAGATGACCAGTAGATTCTTTCAATACCTATTCTGCCCTCTGGTTCCCCAATATCAGTGCAGTTTTCCTTGATAATTTCTTGAAAGATGCTGTCCAGGTTTTCTTTTTGATAATGGCTTTTAGGTAATCTGATGATTCTTAACTTATCTCTCCTGGATTTGTTTTCCAGATCAGTTGTTTTTCCAATGAGGCATTATATATGTTCTATTTTTTTTTCATTCTTTTGAATTTGTTGGGTGGATTATTGAAGCGTCATAGTCATTAGCTTCCATTTGCCCAATTCTAACTTTAAAGGAGTTGTTTTCCTCAGCTATTGTACTTCCTTTTCCATTTGGTCAGTTGTACTGTTTAGGCAGTTGCTTCCTTTTTCCAAGCTGTCGATGCTTTTCATAATTCTCTTATATCACTCTCATTTGTTTCCCAGTTTTTCTTCCAGCTCTCTTATGTGATGTTTAAGCTCCTTTTTGAGCTCTTCTGTGAGTCCTTTCTGGACTTGAGACCACTTCCCATTTTTCTTTGGGGCTTTGCTTATAGGCATTTTGACACTGTAGTCCTCTTCTGAGTTTGTGTTTTGATCTTCCCATAATAACTTTATGATCAGATATTTCTGTCATTTTTTGCTCATATGTTTTGGTCTTTTTCCCTTTATTTTAAATTTGAGTTCCTGGTCCCAGGGTGGAAGAAGAGCTGGCTCAGACTGCTTGTGCCAGGGCTACAAGCCCTGTTTGGTTACTTGGTGCTGCACTGATGTTGTCCTGAGGTCCATGGTGCTGAACTGAGGGTGTTGGTGTGGGAGGTGACTGGTGCTTCTGGAGGCCATAGGGGTCTGACATCTTTCCTTGGTCCTGAACTTAAATTCTAGTGCTGGTATCTGGCATGTGCTGGGGGTTGGGGTAGGGTTCTGAATTTCCCCAGGGTGACACTAAAGCATGTGGCAGTCTGGTTGCTAGAAGCTGCCTGTTTGCCTAGGGCTATGCCGAAGCAGATGGAGGGGCCTAGCAATGGAAGTTGCTTGTTTGCTTAGGCACCCCAGGGGTTCGGTGGGGTTAGCATCTACCTATTTGCCCAGAGCTCTGCTAAAGCATACAGCAGTTCTCAGATCTGGAGTTAGCCTGGTCCCCTGACTATGCTGAGGCATATATTGGTGTTGGCATTTGCCTGATCTGCCACAATGGAGCTCAGGATTTCCCATTGCTTTGTTGAGGTGGGGCTTGCTGCTGCCTTGCTGGGCCATTTCCTGTCCTGGGCTGCATTCCTCTTTTTCCCAAGTGAGGTAGACCTTTCTTGCCGAAATCTTCCAAGTTTCTTGGGCTAAAAAGATAGTTTCACCCTATCTTTTGGTTGTATCTGCTATTCCAGGACTTGTTTTGAGGGTGCTATTTTATGGTTGTTTGGAGGTGAATATGGGAGAATTATGGTCATTTTCTTGGCTCCTGTAAGTCTGGCCAACCCCATCATTTTAAAGATAAGAAAACTGAGGGCCACATGGATTTAGCAAGCTACTTGTGGTCACATAGCTAGGAAGTGGGTGAAACAGGATTTGGCCAGGTATTGCTGACCAGCCCACCTCCTGTTGTCCAGGGATATATACCAAAGGTGTCAGACACATGGCCCAGAGGCCTCACATGGCCCACAACACTCCCAAACATAGCCTGAACCAGATCAAATTGTAATTAGGAAATCTTTCACAAAATAAATAAAAATGCAACAAAACAGAGATAATATTAATAATGTGTGGCTTCCCACATCAGTATGTGACCCATAGGGGCTCTGTGTATCACTTGGTGGTTCTGCTTCTTTTGGAGTTTGACACCATCACTCCATACAATTCATAGACAAAAGTCATCGCTGCAAATTATACCCCCAGCACCTATAATGTGGCACAGTGGAAAGTAAGTGACCCCAGGCACTTACTGGGTTCAAGCCCTGCCTCTGACATATCCCGGCTATGTGACTTTGGATGAGTTACTCAATCTCTTAGTGATGTAGGCAAATCTCTAAGGTCATCAGCTGCAAAGAACGTCAGCCTGCACGGTCAGAGAAAGTTTCATAACCTGGGGATTCCCCATGCCTCTGGAATCAGAAGCCCCATCCTCACTGCCATCCTGACACGGTTTCTCCTGAGAGCACATTCTGCTGAGAAGTGAGAACTTGAAGGAATGTTAGGGTAGGGGACTCCCTGCGGAAGACAAGTGCTTCAGGTAGATGGAAGCACTAAGTAAGCCCAGACCACTTTTTCATTACCTCAACACAACATTTCAAAGAATGTTCTTCACAGTTAGAAGACAAAGTCTAAAAATGATGCAAATAACAAAGTACCAACATCAGTTAAAACAAAAAGCACAGATAGCTGGAGGTGAAAGACAACTGAAGCAGAGAAAGGCATAAAGACGCATTCAGATACCGTGAGCAGAAAAGGGAGGGGCTGAGGCTTCAGGGCAAGGATATCCTCCAGTGATCGGCTCTTCTTGGACCCCTTTACCATGTCAAGTGCTATTGCTCAGCTACCCAGATCTGTCCTTCAGTTCCGCATAGACCATTTCCCTCATTACGTTTGCCTCTCATTTAATTGTACATCTCCTGACTCCACATCTCCAGACTCTTTCTTTTTCTAACTCATGTGTCTTTGTTCCCTCATACAACTCAATCTGAGAACCAACCAATGAGGGCAAAATGTTGCTTAGGAACATACTCACAGAATCACCAAGTCTTGGGGTCAGAAGGGACTTGAGAGGTCACCTAATCCAATCAGCATCAGGATAAGAATCCTCTCTCCATCTGTGCTGACCAATCTTTGCTTGAAGACCTGAATGGGCGTGGGAGGAGGGCAGGTACTCACTGATTCTCAGGCCCATTCTTCCTATTGGAATATTTCCCTGAAATCAATTCTGCCCCTTCCCAACTTCTGAAACCCTGTGCCCCTAGGCCTGTCCTTGAGGAGCAGACACAACCCACTGGTGCCCACTGCCATATAAGAGTACCCCACATGCTGAAGCACAGACCTCCTCACCCCACAGATTCAGGGTTCTTTCAGCTGCTCCTCTTGGCATCATCAGTGTACCCTTCACAAAGCTGGGTGATTTCCTGTGGCCATTTTGGAGTCTATCCATATCAGTCCAAAAATGTGACAAGATCTAGCCCTTCTTCATCTTCTCCATCTTCTTCAGAGATGATCTGACCAGGGCAGAAGAGAGTGACGACCTTTGACCTAAAACTGTGCCTCTCTTACCACAGTCAAGGTGGAATTCATCATTTTCCTTATCCTACCATATCGTTTGCTATTTTGGAATCTGCAGTTCACCAGGAACCACGAGTCTTCATCAGAAGAAAATACCAATTAGCCATGCTTACCCCATTTTGAATATTGCAGTTAGTTTTTTGAACTGTATATAACTTGTCACAAGTCCCAATTAATGTTTTGTTTCATTTTTACATTCAGCCTAACTTTCTAGAGTGAGCTAGCAGATGAGCTAGACCGTGTAGTAGATGGAGCTCTGGACTGGTGTCACAAAGTGACAAAACACACAAAGCACAAAATCTTGCTTCAGATCCCTTCCTAGCTGTATGAGTCTGGATAAGTGTGACTAATGAATCCCTCATATGGTTGTATCATTCACATGTGTATCATACATGTCTTTGGGGTTGGAACCAATTATTCTAATTCAGGTACGTGTCATGGCGTTGCCTCCATGAAGTCACGGTCACCTTCGAGAAGGAAGGACAAACAATAACCATACTTTACATCATTATAATTTTGAATAGTACACATTGAAATACATGAAGCCCCATTCAGAGGATTAGTTATTTACACTAGTTGAGGCCTAGCTTTATATGGACAACATACCAGCACAAATACATATATGTAATTCTGAGATCCTCACATGATGCCAGGCAAAGACACAGTCCCTATCCTTAGAGTGCTCAAGAAGTAATGGGAGAGACAATGTGCAAAGAGCCATGTACATGTAAGAAGTAGATGGGCTACCTTGGAGGTGATCTTGGAGGGAAGGGACCAGCATGAAGACGACCCGGTAAAGAAAGGCTTCTTGGATGGAGCAGAGACTTCAGGGAAGGCAGGAGGGAGGTGGGAGCTGGAGTCTGGAATGAGAAGCAGCCTCAAGGCTGCCAGCATCACTGAAGATAGATGTCTCTGGCTCTTGGTGCCTGAAGCAGGGTTCCCACACTCTACTCCTCCACTCATTCCAGCCTGGCCTGAAGCGCTGAAACTTCCGTATTGCCTTTTCTGCTATGGTCTTCCTCCATGCTCTGCTTGTCCCACCACCCACCAGTCACTTTCTCCACTCCAGCCTCCAGGCCTCTGAGGACTGCTTGGGGCAATTCAACCAGACAATTTAATTAGCCTATAGTAAGTGCCCACCTGCACATGCTAGGGCCTGGGGATGCAAAGACAGAAACAGCATCACCCCTGCCCTCAGGGAGGTGACTTTCCTTCAGATACACAAGTGTAGAATCCTGGATCCTTGTAGCTGCCCTCTGCTCTTCCCGGCCTTCCTTTTCTTCTGAAGCTCAGGAGAGAAAGCCGAAGGAGCAGAAAGAACACGGCTTGGCAACCACTGAATTCAGTCCCACCTCCAGTATTTCCTGCATGAATGACCATGAACCAGTCACTACATCTCTCCCTCTCAGTTTCTCCGTCTGTGCAGTGGGGGCAGGGCAGAGCTGATGACCTGCTGGAATCCCTCCCAGCTCATCATCCAGCATCATCTGAAGCACCAACTTCCAGGTGAGACTTTCTTACTTGATAGAAATTCATGCCTCCCTGGAGGAGTCTAGTCCTCAGCACAGTCTGAGAACTTTTCTGCCAGTCTGCTCAGGTGGGAAGAATTTGCAGGGAGGGTTTATTTGCCAGTTTATGTAGCTTATGTGTCTGAATGGCCCTCTGAAGAAAAAACCAAGGGGAAAAAAATCATTAAATACTTAAAGATTCTGAGCAGAAAACAAAGAACTTCCTCAGTCCCTCTCCCTGCCTCTATTTACCAGGCCATGAGCAAAGACCATTTCACTCAGGTCAGCAGCTTCTTCCTTGCTACACTGGACTTTCTTCCCTCATGGGATCCCTTGATTTATTATTTTGACACAGCTTTCTTCACCTCCTTACCTTCACTTACTCACTATGCCTTTTTCCTAGTCTATCAAGATAGCTCACAGTCTTGGATAACATCCAAAATCCTCTATTGGCCCTCCTGAGATCTTGAGCACTAATTGGAAAAGATTTTGAAATGTCTGCTACTGACTCATTATCAATTCTGGTTGACTATATTCACCTTGCCCTTCCTTTTGCTTGTCAATAATTATGTTTATTTCTCATTGACTCACAGTACCATGAAAATTATGTGTTGGACAAGACTCCAGTGACATCTAGTAGAACCCATTCCCACCCCAATCTTCCCTACAACATACCCAAGAAGTGATACCTGTGTCTACTTGAAGATCTCCAATGAGCAACAACCTATGACTTCTTAAGCTGACACATTCTATACCTAGATCACTCTGATTGTCAGGAAGTCTTTCTTCCCATTACAATTCAATTTCTCTATTGATGGTGTCTATCTGTTCCTCCTATTGCTGCTTTCTTAGGACCAAGTCGAAGAGTTCTAATACCTCTTTCACACAACAGCCAACAAATGCTTGGATAGAGGAAACAGATATTTACTAAAGCATTCTAGATTTCCCTGAGTATTGAAGTCAAGACCATTGGCCGATGGAGGGAGGAAGTGGGACTGAGGGAAGTGGAACTGCAGCAGCAGGACCAGGGAGTTGAGATTATCGGGAATTCCACTTTTAAATGGAGTCAAGAGAACAAGAGAGGAGCTCCTTGTGGCAGGGGGTATTGTGAAGTGATTCTGGAGAGTGGGGCATTTGAGCATTGGGGAATTTCAGTCACCTGTGGGGTCATGGCCTGAGTTCTGAGAGTAACAATTGGCACCACTCTCAGAAGCCAGAATGAAATAGTTGGGAGGCAGCAGGTAGAGGGTGTCTGAGAGAGAGGTAATAACAGGCTTCCTGTTGGGAGAAGAGGTTCGAGACTGTGAGGTGTGGTCTCTCCATTTTTGCTCCCTCAGTCTAAATTGGGAATAAAGTGATTCTAAAGCTTATTTCTGATTTCTAAAGTGTAGTGGGTCATTTCTGTTTAAGTGGTTTGAGTTTGCCACCTATTCAATTATATTCAATCAACTGTAACTGGTTTTAATTTCTGTGTGTCCTTACTCATAAATAGAGGCCATAAAAGAAAGAGTTTGTGATTGGTTTGTTTTTATTAAAAAAGGAAACAGACCAAAAAAGCAAAAAACAAAAGGTAAAATTGAGATTTAAATTTTTGTCCAAAATATCAAGCCTTCTCCTTGGCTAAGGGCTTGGATCAAATGATATAGAACTATATTGATATTGATGTATTTTTGTATTAACTTACCAAATAAAATAGCAAATGATTTGCCTCAAGAACATTAAAGTTAGGTAGCCACGAGTGTACCTGAACCATGAGTAAGCTGATTTAAATGGTAGAGGAAGACTTGAGGAAGAAGCAAGAAAGCCTCCCTCAGAGGTGGGCACCAAGGATAAGTCCATCATTTCTGTTATTCACTTTGGAAGCTATTTTTTTTTCCTTAGGAAGGGGTTGAGGTGAGGTATTGATTAAGAGAAAGCCAGACCTGGGTATTCTCTAAGCTAGGAATTAGGAAGGAGTGACTCTACCCATATTCTAAATGTGGAACCTAGCTAGAGAAATGTCACACAGTGACTAAGTCTAAAGCTGAATCTGAATTCCTGACTCCAGGCCCAGGCCTGTATCCAAAGTGTACCTAGCTGCCTAGGTACAGGTCAATGCTGGTATTACAATTGTGGGTGAAAGAAAATATGATGGTGTATTTGGCAGAAGTAGGAGAGTGTGGAAGACAGGACAGTTTTGGGAAAAGTTAGAAAGTTCAGTTTTGGACTCGTTGGCTTTAAATGTCTCCAGCACATCAAATGTCTGGAAGGCGACAGGTGATGCAGGACTGGGGCTCAGGAGACAGAAGGGAGGAGGGGCTATCCCTGAGTCATCTGCGCTGGGATGGTGAATCAACCTGTGGGAGCTGATGAAGGAGAAGAGGAGAGAAAGGAAGGACAGATTCTTGGGGAGCAGCCAATGGGGAGGAAATGTGGTCTGTGTGTCAAACTCAAATTCTTCTGGGAGCCACCAAGCCATGCTAAGGATCCCTATGGCACATTGACTTGGAAATCACACATTAATACTAACTGTAGTTTCATTGTATTTTTATCTATATTGTTACATATTTTCCATTTCTATTTTAATGTGAATCGAACCACACATGGCTGCGTTCTCAGCCACATGCAGCTCTGTGGACTATGTGTTTGACAGCTCCGATAGATGGACAAAGGAGATGGGGAAGTATCAGGCTAGGCAGGCTCATTGGGGACCTTGGAAAGAATAGTTTCACTCAAAGATGAAATCAGAAGCCAGATTGCAAAGGGTTAAAGAAGGTAGAGGAAACATCAATGACAGGCTTTTTTTTTTCCAAGAAGCTTTGCTGAGAAAAGGAGGAAAGATTTAGGGTGATATCTTGAGGGGAGAACAGCATCTGAGGAAGGTTTTTGTGTTTGATTTTAGGATAGAGCAGATATGGGCATGTTTGAAGGCAGCAGAGAAGTGTCCATCAGATAAGGAGAGATAGAGGATTTTAAGTGTGGCAGGTGATTGATGCTACATTCTGTTGGAGAAGTTAGGGGCCATGGGATCACATGCATATGTGAAGGGGTTGACCTTAGACAGGAGAAAGCCCATCTGTTTCTTTGAGAGTAAGGGAAAAGAGACAGGACAAGATTCTATGAAGGGTGGTGGGGGGGGGAGGTGGCAAGAAAAGGAGAACAGGAAAAGAATTCTTCCTCTGGTTGTTCTAAGAATACTTAATACAATTAGAGAAATGCAAATAAAAGCAGCTCTGAGGTTCTCTCTCATACCCATCATTTGGGCAAACATGACAAAACAGGAACATGACAAAGATGGGGAGGTGGGAGGCTGTGAAAAAACAGATACAGTGGTGCTCCCTTGGTGGAACTATGAATTAGTTGGTCCAGCCATTCCTGAGAGTAATTTGGCATGCTGCCCCCCCAAAATACTAAACTGTGAATACTTCCTCACGTTCTACTAGGCCTATACCTCAAAGGAAAGAGGAAAAGAGCCTGTGTGTACAAAAATATGAATGGCCCTAAGATGGAATCTAAGGAAGTCCCCACCTCTTGGTGAATAGCTAAGCCAATTGTGGTATCTGAATGCAGTGGGATGTTATTGTCCCATAAGAAATGAGGAAATGAAGAGTGGCTGAGGAAGCTGGGAAGACCTCTGTGAACAGATGCAGACTGAAGTAAGCAGAACCAGAAGAACAATTTATATGGAGAAGATAAGATACACAGATAAGACCATTATAGGGAAAAATGACTTTGAGAGACTTTAGAACTCTGGTCATTGCAATGAAAACTCATGAGTCCAGAAGAGAAAGAGCAATCACTTCACTCACGTCCTTCTAGAGTGGTGATGCACACAAAATGCAAAAGGAGAAATCCATTTTCAGACTTGGGCAAGCAGGGCATTTGTTTTGCTGGAGTGCGCATAATTTATAAGGAAAGCCTCTTTCTTTGTTGGTAGTTAAACTGGGGTGGGGGGGCTGTGAGGAAGTGCTGGTGAGATATTAGATGTTTGTATAAATAAACATGTTTTTTAAAAGAATAATGAATTGTACTTGATACCACTGAGCCTGTAGATTCCTTAATCACCTTTCCTTGTAAGAGGGGAACCAGCCTCTCCTTCTCCATTGTGCTTTTCACTGGTCACCATTCCCCAGATGCTCTTCCTCTAAGAGTTGTGAAATCACTCAGTCTAAGACTTCTCTAGTTTTCAGACTTTCTTGGTTTGGGCCTGTTTGCTTATGAGTCAATTGGGCTGGAGGAGGGGTGCGGGGGGGGGGGGGGTAGACTCAGTGACCTCTAAGGTACCTTCCAAGTCTTTCTTCTGTCCTCTGATCATCTACGTTTTTATGTTTGCCTTTTGTCTTTAAACCATCTCCATTTCCAAACATGCTCTCTTCCCCCTCCACCAGCTTTCTATTTTATCAATGAAAGATAATTGAATGGGGAGAAAATGAATGAATGAGACAAAAAACACTTATTAATCAATTACTGTGGGCCAAGGACTGTGCTAAGTGTTGGGGGCACTTGCAGAGAAAGTGAGATAGTCCCGGCTTCCAAAGGGCTTTCACTTGAATTGTAGGGGGACACACAAAGTAAAGTTCAGCTTGGCTTGGGGGCAGATGGAAAAGCCTGGGCTTCCTAAGGTTTTCCTGGAGGAGGCAGAAGGCAAGGCTGAGGGGCATGGAGGCCACATTCTTAAGTCAGGTGACAGCTCCAGGGGACCATCAGGCATACATGCCAGCTAGATGTTAACTTAAGGAGCACTCAGCAGAGGAATGACTGGTGTGGGGGACTTCATGTCATCCAACCTGTGTGAGCCATCAAATAGCCCAGAGGTGTTCTAGGCAAGGGAGATAAAGGGTGAAGGCAAGAGATTGGGACCATCCCATGCTGTTGGGTCTTCCTGCTGCCAGGCAATCTCTGATGGCTGGTGAGACATCCCAGGACTGGGGGAGGTGCCCAGGAGGCACAGGGGATATCAAGGCAAGTCCAGTGTTTTTTTTTAAATCAATGATAATTGTCTAATACAAAGATTTTTCCCAATTGACATTATCTCTTCTTATCCGTGCTGCCCTGATTTTATTCATGCAAAAGCTTTATAAAGTGTTGTTGGCAAAAGAACTTCCTGGTAAAGAAATTCTCTCTACCAACATACAACTATTTAAATGTCTGAAAATTGTGCAGAACACTGAGCTGCAATGACTGGTCTAGGGTCCCATCACCAGTATGTGTCAGGAGTAGGACTTGGACCCTTGTCTTCCTCAGACTGGGGCCAGTCCTCCCTATGGCTATGCAGTACAGTCTCTCAAAAATGATCCTCAGAATGGTCTGTTTTATGTTTTTAGATCACTTCTACATTTTTCTGTTAAGGAGTCTCCTGTTCGCAAAGTAACTCCTTCCATGCGCCTGATTCTTTCCATCAGGTGACTCTTCATGTTCAGGCTGTAAATCAGTCAGAACCGTAGCTGTCCATTGTCTGAGGTGATGGTAACAGCAACAGCCACTATGTATATGACCCTCAAAGCCTCTCAAAGAGTTTCCCGGATGTTAGTTCATGTGATCCTCATAACCACCCTGGGAAACAGGCTTTATCATGAGCCCATTTTGCCCATGAAGAAGCTGAGACTTGCCCAGAGATACCCAGCCAATGCCTCGGTGACAAATGTCAGTCTGAGGTGGGATTCGAATTCAGGTCTTTCTGGCTCCAGGCCCAGGACTGGAGTACCTCTAAACAGGGAACCACTTAAGGCATCTCAACTATGAGACACCATGCTGCTTTTCACAGATTTTGGCCAAAAATCCTCCCTTAAGTAATTTACTTTCCTGGCTGTTCCAAACCCTGAATGGGATTGTTCCTGCTTCTCGAGTGGTCTGTTCCACTGTTGTAGCGTTCAGCTTCTTAACCCATCCCAAACTGTCTCGATGTTTATTGCTTCATAATAGAGTTTGACATCTGAAAGAGCCATTACCCTTTCATTTCCACGTATCTTCATCAGCTCAACTCTGTTCAATTTAATTCAATTATACACACATTCATTTAGTCCTAACTATGGGACAGGCATTGTGCTAAGTGCCCAGGATAGAAAGAGAAACCCCAGCCATTGGCCTAAAGTGGCTTATGACATGAAGCAACATAGTCCATAGACAATTAAATACACCATACAGACAGAACATTTCAGAGGATGGAGAAAGGGGGATTGGGATGAGTTTCCTATGGGACGAGAAGCTGAACTGAGCTTAGAGGTAAGGTTTCCTTGAGGCAGAGGTGAGGAGGAAATGTTCTGCTGGCACAGGGGACACTGAGACCCCGGATAGAATGTCACAGATGAGGCCCAGCTGAAATGCCATCTGGACAGGATGAAAGAGAATGGGACAGTAGTGGTGATGAAGGCTGGAGGCTGACAGGGGAGGTCTCTTATGGGCAAAGACCAGAGGACCCCAGGGGAGCTTCCTGAGCAGGGGAGTGAAAAGGCAAAACCTGTGCTAGAGGATTATGAATTTGGGAGCTGTACAGAGGGGTAGTGATGGAGGAAAAGAGATCAAGTCCAGGGTAAAGGCAATGGGGACTGGGGCAGGGTGGCTGGTATTAGAAAGGAGGCCTATCAGCTTCTTTCTTCAGGGTAGGGCATAGGGGAGCCTAGCCCAGCCCACCACCATTGGGAAAGGAGGAGAGGACAGGTTTAAGTGAAGAAACTTTCAGCTCTGAAGCTGCAGGATTTTCTAATATGGAAGTGTCTGAGCCTGGGGATTGATTCCATCTGCTGTGAGGCCTGAGGCCCTGAAGTCAGATGAGTCAGCTCTGGCCCCACCTCTCCTTCTCAGGTTCTGTGTGATGACCTCCCCAGAGTGGGGTGGGGTGCTGCTGAGACCTCTTCTGGCTCTCTGGTCATTTAGCAGCTCCGGAATTCTATCAGTCATTGTGCTGAAAAGAAAAGTTGAGTATGGCCATCCTTAGGTCCAGCCCAATGCAAACAGAGACTTGTTCTTGAGGCATGGAAAGAAAGCCAATGGATAGTCTTAGTCCTGAAATAAACCACTCATGAGTAGAGGAAAAAGGCCTCTTTAATCAAGATAAGAAGGTTGCCAGCCTGCAACCCTGGGTCACCATATTTGAGCACATGGATGTTGAACAAGAAAACTCACAGAAAAGGTTTTTATGCTTTCAGGAGGGAAAAAAAAAGAGGGAGAAGTGTTGTGGGGGGTGAGGCACCAGGCGCCCTGGGCAATCTGAGCAAGAAAACCCATTACATTCAGGTTGTTTCCCCTTTCCTGAGAGAGGAGACTTTCCCTGACCTAAGCTAGGTTTGTTTCCAAGGTGAGATCCCAGGGTGGGGCTCAGCTCTACATAATTGTGAGTCTTCAGAAGCTGGAATACAAGGACAATGCGCAATTCTGACATCACTAGGATTGTTGGGGAGGT
>JAQQSW010012634.1:0-12486 GCA_028646575.1 Pseudocheirus occidentalis
TTCAGCACTTTGTCAATAAGTTTCACAGCTCTGCTTTGTTGATGCAAAATAAATAAATATATCAACAAGCAAACAAACAAATAAAAGTATTACTCAAGTAGCTGTAAGACTAATGTAAGATTCATTCTTCCAAATGGAAGGACCCCATCCTTTATTTTTGGTTGAATTACATCTTCCGTGACCAAAATAGAGACAGAAAGGAGATACAGTGAGGTAGAGTACTGGAGTTTGTGTCAGGAATGCCTTTAGTTGAACCCTGTCCTGGACCCTTATCAGCTACATCATCCAGGGCCAAAAAACTTACCTTATTTATAAAATGGGGATAACAGTATCCATCTTACAATGTTGTTATGAGGACCAAATGAAGTAACATTTCTTTTAAAGTGCTTTGAAAATCCCTAACCAATATGTTAAATTATTGTTATTATTATTAAGCATGTTCCTATTAGGCATGTATATAGATGCATATGTCCCTTTCCATTTATCTTTCTATAGTCCCATCTTTTTCCTGCTTTTACCTCTGGTATCTTAAGTCAGATAATTAAAATGACCTTCAAACTCCAATAAAATTCCAGAAAGTATTCAAAATCCTGGAAGGGGAGAGGTAAAAGGTCTCAGCCTCTAAAAGCCTCAGTCTTTCTATACCACTAAAGCCTACACCCTACCACTTTCTTAAGTGGTAAATATGAGATATTTACTGTTTGTAAAAAAACCAGTTATGCCTTAATCCAAGTCATTAGTAAAACATTTTAAATAGAAAAGAGCTGAAGTCTGAGTCATGTCATATTCTGTTAGTCAACTTCTTCCCATTTGACACTGACACATTGTTCATAACTCTTTGGCTTTAGTCAGCCAGGCAGTGCAGAATATGCTTAATGATATCATCATATAGTTGGCATCTTCATTTTTCTACAGAAGAAAATCATAAGATTCTTTGTCAAATTCATTGCTGAGATCTGGATAGAATATGTCTACATCATTTCTCTGATGTTCTAGTCCATTAAGCCTTTCAAAAAAGGAAATGACATTACTCTGGCATGACTTGATCTTAAACAACCCATCATGTCTCATAGTCTATACTTCTTTCTGTCCTCTTGCAGACTAAAGAAAGGTCAGAAGTCCATCATCTATCATAGAGAAAGGCAGCATTTTCCCATATTTGACACTGATTTTTCCAGGGGGAAAGCCCATAAAGTTTGTGTTTCTAACTCAGCCCTGGTATTCTACATTTCATTAGTTAAGACTCATGAGATAGGTGTGGCTGCTGATATTATCAATCACAGTCCTTCTTCTACAAAGGCTAATGTTTGTATAGAGAGAACTGGTGTGGCTGGGTGGTAGAACACCACTAGATAAAATATAGCAAAACGTGGGAGAAAGCACAACAAATAAGCTTGTTTGAGGAGACATACTCAACAAACAAAGGGACAATCTAGGAGGATGGACAAAAGGTAGTCTTCTGGGGTTCTGAATGGAGTTACCCACCCCACTCAGATGAAGCAAAGTAGGTTTTTATCTGTTAGTCAATAGACAAGTGCCTACTATATTCCAGGTGCTGTGAGAGGCACTGCGGTTATAAAAAAAGACAAAAGATTCTCTCCCCCCCCCCAAGAAGATTACAATCTAATGAATCAAATAGGACCAGTTTGGGGGAGGCAGTTGTGAGATTGGACCTGGAGTACAGATCAAGGTTCAGGACTCATGCTCACTCATGCTGAAGGGATAGGGGAGAAAAAGGAACAGCATTGGTAGTTAATTGATATTCAAACTCACCACCAACAGGATAAAAAGGCTTCCATTATTAGAGAAGGTCTTATTCTGCCAGGGTGATTTGGAATTTTTGAGCTTCCTTAGAGATTTTTTATTTAGTAGGGCATGGAAGCTGTTATATTTCTTTTCCTTCCTTTTCTAAGTCTTCATAAACAAGCATTTTGATGATGCATTTTTAAAATTTTGCCTGGAGTTGACTTCAAGGTCATTGGCCTATAGTTGGAAATACTTTCTCCTTTCTGAAAAATGTTCTAGCAATCCATTTTGAATTTCTTGGCATTCATTTATCATAATTCTTTCAGAATGCAGAGGCCCTGTGGTATAGCATATAGAGAACTGGACTTAGAGAAATGTGTTCGATTCTCACTTTACATATTTACTACTTTTGTGATCCAGGACAAGTCTCTCTCTGAGTTCCAATTTCATCATCTATAAAGTGGGGACACTAATAGTTCCTGTATTATAGGGATGAAATGAAATAAGGTATTGCAAGCCATTTTAAAAAGCTTTAAAACACTATATAAATATGAGATATTGTGGGAAGAAATAAACAAAAGGAATTTTGGAGTCCGGAGAAGCCATTTCTAGCTAGAGGTAAATAAAAAACAATGTGTTGGGAGTCGTTTGAGCATGATTTTAGGTAGTAGTCCAGAAAACAAAAGAAATGAGATTCTGGAGAAAAATTTGGAACTATGCCCAAAGGGCTACAGAACTACACACGCTCTTTGACACAACAATACCACTATATCCCAAAGGTATCAAAGAAAAGGGAAGAGGGCCTATTTGAACAAAAATATTTTTAGCAGTTCTTTTTGTGGTAGCAAAGAGTTTGAAATTAAGGAAATTCCCATCAATTGGGGAATGGCAAAATAAGTTGTGGTATACGATTTTGATGGAATAAGTATTCTTGCTCTATAAGAAATATTCAGCAGAACTGATTCAGAAAAAACCTGGGATGACTTATATGAACTGATGCAAAGTAAAGTGAGTAGAACCAGGAAAACATTGTCACAGTAAAAGCAATATTGTAACGATGATCAAATGTGAAAGACTTAGCTATTCTGATCAATAAAATGATCCAAGAAAATTTTAAAAGGACCATGATGAAAAATACTATCTATCTCCAAAAAGAGATCTGAAGAACTCTGACTGCATATTAAGCATATATTTTTTAAAACTTCCTTCATATTTCTTGCTTTATTTGCAATATTGCTAATATGAAAATGTGTTACATGACTTCCCATGTATAATTGATATATTGTTTGCTTCTCAATGGGCAAGGGGGGTAGGTGGGAGGAAAAGAATTTAGAATTCAAATTTTTAAAAAAGTCACTTTTAAAAATAAATTTTAAAAGATGAAACCAAGATGACTGGTAAAGGCAGGAACTCACTTGGACTTTCCCAAATTTCCCTCTAAACAATTTAAAAATAATTCCAGGAAGGGTTCAATATTTGGCTTGTTCAATACTAGGGAAAGCATCAGCATAATTGACCATATCAATTACAGACCCCACAGAAATCATATTAATATCTCAATAGATACAAAAAACTTTTGACAAAATATAAATCATTCCTATATGAAAAAACAACATAACATCAAATGGAGCCCTTCTGAAAATGATAAGAAATATCTATCTAATATTATTAGCAATCAATATTTATAATGGGGTTGAGCTATAAATCTTCCCAACAAGATCAAGGGTGAACAAGGATGTCCATTATTATTCGACATTGTACTAGAAATGCTAGCCATAGCAATAAGAAAAGAAAAAGAAATTCAAGGAACTAGAATAGGCAGTGAAGAAATAAAATTATCTTTCTTTGCAGATGATATGATGTTATATTTAGAGAATCCTATAGAATAAGTTAAAAAAAGTAGTTGAAATAATTAACAACTTCAGCAAAATTGTAGTATATAAAATAAACTCAGATAAATCATCTTCATTTCTATATATTACCAACTAAGTCCCTCTGGAAGAGGTAGAAAGAAAAATTTCATTTAAAATAACTATAGACAATATAAAATACTGCCAAGACAAGCATAGGAACTATATGAACACAATTACAAAACACTTTTTACGCAAAGTCATATCTAAACAATGGGAGAAATATTAATTGCTCATGGATAGGCTAAGCCAATATAATACACATGACAATTCTATCTAAATTAATTTACTTATTCTGTGTCATAAAATCAAAGTACCAAAAACTGTTTTATAGAACTAGAAAAAGTAATAAAATTCATTTTGAAAAATAAAAGGTCAAGAATATCAAGGGAATCAATGATAAAAATTGTGAAGAAAGGTAGCCTAGCAGAACCAGATCCCAATCATTAAAACAATCTGATACTGGCTTAAAAATTGAGTGGCAGACGAGTGGAATAGATTAGGTATACAGTGCAGAGTAGTACATGTCCATATTAATCTAGTGTTTGGTAAATTCAAAAATTTTGGAAAAGAACTCACTATTTGACAGTAATTGCTGGGAAAAGTAGAAAGTAATTTGACAGAAACTATGTGTAGACCAATATCTCACACAGTATACCAAGATAAAGTCAAAATGAGCACATGATTTAGACATAAAGGGTCATATTATAATCTAATTAAGGAAACATGGAGTATTTTACCTATTGTATCTATGAATGGGAAGAATTTATGACCAAACAAGAGATAGAGAGCATTACAGGTATAAAACGGATAATAATTTTCATTATATTAAATTTAAAAGTGTTTTGCACAAAGAAAACCAATGCAGTCAAGATTAGAAAGAGAACAGGAAATTGTGGGAGTTTTCTGCTAAAGGCTTTATTTTTCAAATTTATGGATAAATCTAAAAGAATATGAGTCATCCTAAATGATCAAAGGATATAGATAGGCAATTTTCAGAAGAAGAAATCAAAGTTATTTACATTCATATTAAAATGTTCTAAATCACTATTGATTAGAGAAATGGAAATTAATACAATTCTGAGGTGCTACTTCACACTTATCAGGTTGGCTAATATGACAAAAAAAAAGCAAAATTACAAATGTTGGAAGCGATGTGAAAAAAATTGGGACAATAATGCACTGTTGCTAGAGTTGTGTACTCTTCTAACCATTCTGGAAAACAATTTGGAACTATTCCCAAACAATTATAAAACTATGCCCTTTGACCTTGTTATAAGTAATACCAGGTCTGTATCCCAAAGAGAACAAAGAAAACAGACCTATATGTACAAAAATATTTAATGTAGTTCTTTTTGTGGTGGAAAAGAACTGGAAATTGGAGAGATGCCCATCAACTGGGGAATGACAAAACAAGTTGTAGCATGCATTTATGAGGGAATACTATCCTTTTATATGTCTTTTCTCTCCCTCTTATCTTGGTGGATCTGAGTCTCATGAAACTGCTTTAGGAAGATGGAACAGCCAGGAACTCCAAGTGTTTGGTTCTGAACCAGGTGCAAATGGAAGCTTTATTGAATCAAAAAGAAGCAAAAGTGTAAGCTAAATGTGGGACACTAGGAGCGCATGGGGATTGGTTGAAGAGACTGTCATATCTCCGTGGTACTAAGATAAAAACAAGCTAATTCACAACATATTCCAGTGATTGAACAGTTTTATCCAAGACCCTGAGAATAAATCCCTTTAGGAGAGGGAAAAACATGGAAAGACTCTTTGTCTTCTATCCCCACCTATGACCAGAGGAAGACCTTGCAAACTTTGGAAGGCTGAAAGATATTGAACTTCCAATCAATGACAGTAAGAGTGTTCCAGGGACAGTGGCAACTAAGCAGAAGCATTTGGATCAGTAGTTGAACAACTTGCTGAAGAATAACTAGGCACCCTAAAAAATTGAAAAGCAGATTTATAAAGACTCTATAAGGAGTCCAAAGGAGAACTTCATGAATATTCAGTGAAGTAGAAAGGTCTTCCAGGACCCAGGAGTTGTAAGATAATGTTTACCACATATACTTTCTAAGCTCTAGTCCACTTTACCTGAAATCTGTCTTCACTTGTTGGAGAATGTAGCTTCATTTTGGTAGGATATTGTATAACATTTGTTCTTACTATATAATAAATACATGTTTCTAAGGAGGGAGGGAAGCATGGAGGGGGGAAGGGAAGGAGAGGCAAAGAGAGAGGAGAGAGAGAGAGAGAGAGAGAGAGAGAGAGAGAGAGAGAAAGAGAGAGAAATTTTTTCCAGAAAAAGGGATTACCAAGACATAAAGCAGAGAAAATTGTCATGGAATACAAAATAGTCAAAATTTGACTATATTGTAAGTACATGTAGGAAAATAGTGAGAAGTAAGACTACTCTGTGGAAATTAAGCATGCATGGCACTGAACACCAAATTATGGCATTTATAATGAATATGATCAATAATGGTGACCAATGGCACTTTTTGAATGAGGAAATTTAAGTTCTAGAACCATACATTAGGAAGAGAATGATCAGTAGACATATAGAACCCTATTTCACAGAGGTTTCGTGAGGATCAAGTGAAACAATGTATACAAAGTGCCTTGAAAACCTTAAAGCGCTACATGAATGCCAGCTATCAGTATTAAAATATCACTGAGAACTATTCTCTGATAACATGTTCAAATTCTTTCAGTATCCTGGACTGTAATTTTTCTATGTCAATTGACTTGAACCCATTGAAGACATCAAGGAGCTCTCAGCATCCTCTCACTTATCTTGGTTTTCAATTTCCTATTAACCACTTAGGTTTTGTCCTTCCTAGTCAGAAGGTCATTCTTCTTGGTCCTTCCTCTTTGATGAAAAAAAGAAAAATGTTTCCCTTCTCTTCTTTCATTGCTTATCTTTTTTTTCATACTCACCCTGACCAGGAGGCCCTCTCTATTAAACTAAAGCTAGCCTAGCCATTTTGGTTATCTTTAGTAATCATGACAATCCTTAGCACATACTGTACTTTTATCTTTCTTTGCTCTTTTTGAAAAACCTCACAATTCTTGCATTTATCTGCAGAAAGGCAATGTCGTGAAGTGGAAAGGACAGTGTACTTAGAAGACTTGGATTAAAATCCCACCTCTCCTAAATTGTTACCTTGGTTAAGTAGATTTCTCCAGGCTTCAATTTACTAATTCATAAAATAAGGGTGTTGGACTAAATGATATCTATTCTAGTTCTAAATACTGTAAAATATTTGCCTTCTCTTCCAATATATGTCCTTGCTAAATCTGAATGCCATCCATGTCCTTGTTAAATTGTGTATGTTAAACCATATATACCCTTTTAAAATCTGAATTCCTCCATGATATTCTTATACAACCTCATCTGTCTCTTCAGACATATCCGCCCTTTTTATCCCCATTATGATCCATTGAATGTGTGTGACCAGAATATTATTTTTGAAAGCTTCCCATCCCACTTAATTTCTTTTTTGGAGTATCAGGTTATAGGCTCCTTACTACACAATTTCTGAACACTTTGAAATCTGGTCTTTTAAAGTCTAGGGTATACATCTGACTATGCATGTTATTCCCCTCTTTTTCTGTTGTGAACTCAAAGATGACATGATCATATCCTTTCTCTTTCAAGCAGTTCTTCCTCACTGTTCAAAATAAGAGAACTCTCACTTTTTTTCTCTACCTTACAAAAAAAAAATTATCATCAAGTGAAAGCAAGAGTTTATCAGCTTCTCTCCCTTAGGTAGAGGGAAATGTCCAATAGGTGTCTGGATAGTTGAAGTCCTCTATCAAAACTGGATCCTATTTCAGCTTTACTTTTGTGATCTCTTCCTGGAACTCATTATCATTTCTTCCTTTTGCCTACTTTCACCTTTGTGTCTCCCTCTTTTGATCATCACTTGAATTGCTATCTATCATGCCTTCCCCCGTGGAGTTCATAGATTTCCCCACAGGTGAATATTTTCTTGATGTATACTGCTATCCCACTTCTGCTTCTATTTAGTTATCCCATTATGTATTTTTCTTCTCATTTCAGTGAGGTTATAGTTACTGCCTTTATTTTAGCTATATAACATTCTCTTTTTTAATATCCCCATGCTATATAGTCATGTATAGACATATGAGTCCATAAGCATCATTTCTATCTTTCTCATCTTGCCTACTGGGCATACTAAGTATCTTGGTTGCTTTTTTTCCTTAGGCCATACCCTTTGCTCTCTTTTGCAACTGTGAGTTGTTACTAGGTAATTTCTTATTCCCATTCCTTCATACATTCCTTAGTAAAAAGTAATTCAAAAAAACACATTAGTCATACTATGGTTTGACAAGGATGTGTATGTAATCTTGCACAACTGATTATCTTGACTTCTGCTCACTTCTGTAGAAATGGCGCCAAAAGTGCAGAAAAAACTTTATGGTATAAACATTTGGTGTATCATTCTCTTGGTCTGTGGTTCATTGAAGGAGAAAACCAGTGCTTGCCCCAGGACAAATTCAGCTTTGTTTATGATGCATTCAGGGACCTATCAATTGAGATGCCACTACAGAAAGAGTGGCAAATATAGAAGAAGTAAATACAGCTTCATTCCTGTACCCCATCTCGGTCACCTTTTATTCTTTGAAATTTATTTATTTTTATTTTGTTTTGTTTTATTTATTTATTTTCCTTCTTTTTAATATTGACCACTGGGGAGATTAAGTTTTCTTTAGAATGGTTTTGGGTCAATGTCTTTTCCAAAGGTATAGTCAATAACCAATCAGTATGTGCCAGTTAGGTACCTGATATATTCTAAATCCTCCTTGTTATTACTCAGTCATTTGGTTGTGCCTCCCTCTTCATAACCCAATATGGGGTTTTCCTAGCAAAGATACTGGAGTAGTTATCCATTTCCTTCTCCAATGGATTAAGGCAAATAGAGGTTAAGTAACTTGCCCAGGGTCACACAGCTAGTGAGTGTCAGTCTGGATTTGAAATCAGGTTATTAAAACTTCCTGATTCCAAGCTCGATGCTCTATCCATTGTTACCTAACTGCCTTCAGTTCCTGCTATTTAAAATTAACCTTCTTTGTACACTTCCAGTCATCAGACATTTAAGGACAGTGTTTCTCCCAGAATCATAAGGATGTTTGAGACCGTCTAGTATGATACTCTCGTTTTGCAGATGAGGACATGGAGGCTAAGAGAAGCTAAATAATGTCCACCAAGTCCCCTGAGACATTTTTTTCAAAAATCCAGTAAGCCTTATACAGTCTTGGTTCTATTCCAATAGATTAGACTGTTGGTGAGAGTTGAGTGGAGTATTAAATTACAACATCATGCAATCACTGGTACCGGGCTGTATTCTGAGAATTATTTCTCAGCCTTCATTTTGGAATGGCACACTAACAAGAGAAGTGGACTGTGCAAGCTGATTCCATTAGCAAGAGAAGGGTCCTAATCCATTTCTCGAGCCAGAGCACAGGACCCACTTCACCTTATTCATCACTTCATTAATCTGATTTCAAGAGAGAAGGACTAGATTGAAAAGAGAGGTTATTCAAATCCCAGATGTACTTCTTAGGCATAATGAGTGAGCAAAGCATTTGCTGCTCAGCTTTGTTTCCACCAACTGGAGACAAGTACAATGAGGGTCATGCTACTTAACCACACATAAGGATAGATGTACAATGTCAGGGCTGGATACTGAATTACTTAGAAAAAATGGTGAAGGATGACACTCTTACTAGTTGGATGTCTGCATGTAGTTTGAAAGCCCATGAAGCAGTTCAAAAGAATATGGTCTCATTTTCTTTCATTCTACAGAATGAGTGGTAGTACTGGATGACAAATTCCATAAGGAAGTTGAATATCCTTCTCAGTCCAGTGGCACACCATGAGAAATGACAGTTCCAATGTATCAGCCACATTTCTGTCACATAATGGAGAGGTCTAGAGGAACTGGAAACACTACCACCCCAGGAATTTCCAGGACATCTGGTAAGTCAACAACATTATCACAAATATTATGGCCAAGAATATGAGTTTTTGCAACAATGGATTCATTTTCCAAATGTTCCAGCTGAGAAAGCCACACAGAACATTCCCACCATTGAGCAGATGGCTGATGGAGAAGCCAATATTTTCCATAGAAATTGAAGTTTACTCTTACATTAGACACTTTTTGCATAAAGAAGCAAATAGGTGCCCACACTTATACTCCATTCTTCCATACTAGGGGGATATACTTAAAGCATTAGAGTACCTAGGAAAATATGGCTTCCTACAAGGTTATATAATATAGGCTCTCAAATCCAGAAACTTTTTGTTTGTGAAAGGTACTTATTCAAACCTGCTTAGTTATCATGAGATGTCAGTTGAGAATGGGATTCCGTACCTTGATTTGCTAGTAAAGATTGTGGAAAATTTGTAGGCACAGATCCAGATGGATTACCAGTGTGCACACAGGATTTGGATAGCATGGGATGGGGTTTCATTTTCAAAGAATACAAAACTAAATGCATCCTGGCATTTTTCTACTTGCAGTATTTACTTTGTTGGTAGAGTGGGACAAGGTGGCAGGTGGAGGATAAAGCATCTTATTTGACTAACATGAAGTTAATATATCCAGTTGCCCAGAGTGCATTTACTGTGACAGGAAAGTGGGTCGATTCTGCTTAAAAAATATTTTACCTTCACAAGCAATATGTCAGGCAATCAAGACAGGGCAAGGAAAAAATGTGTCTGTAGAACTAAACAATAAATCAAATAGCAGGGACTTGTTGCTGCAAATACAGACTTTATTTTATCCTAAGTGGCTACAGGGATCTAGGTTGGACCCTTCACTTCCCCTGTAGATAACTGTAACTGACTGTTTCTGAGTTCTTGGAATTCTGATAAAATTATGCTATTCTTACACTGTAGCTGTTGGTGACTATATGAAAACAAGAGTAGGATTTTAAAGGATGTTTTTGTTTCTATTCAGATTCTAATGCTTTTAACACTGGATCAAACATATGCTCCTTTCCTTGGCATTTAAATCCCTTCCTAATATTGTTCCAGTTTACCTTTCCAGTCTTATTTCATATTACTACCCCTTAACAATAAACTCCATATTCCATCCAAACTGGTCTACCTGGCTGTTTCTCAATACATGGGATTTCTTCTTTTCATGCCTTCATGCATGCATGCTTTGTCCTCCATAACAGGAATGTTCATATTCCTTGGAATTTTATTTTATGGAATCCCAAACTCCATTTGATGCTTATTAAGGCTTTAGCTCAAGTTCAATATCTACACAAGCACTTTCCTCATCCTGCCTTTTCTTAGTTGTTTGCGCCCTCCCCACTGAAATGACTTTCTAGCTATTTTTATTTATTTGTTTATTGTTTTACTGCAGCAGAATGAACATTTCTTGAGGGAGGGTCTGTTTTTTATTTTTGCATGTATATTTCCAGTGTCTTGCACAATGTTTTACACTGAGCTAATGTTCATGAGTACTTAGTTAATTACACTGAATAGACATTATTTTTTTCCCAATTTTTAAAAATTTATTTTCTTGTTTACATCATTCATTTCCATGAGATTTTCAGTTACAGATTTTCTCTCCATCTTTCCCCTGACCCCAACCCCAAAACAGTGATCCCACTGTAAAACCCCTCCCCTGATCTGCTCTCTTTTATGTCCTCCTCCAGCATCGCTCTAACTTTCTGTTAGGGCAGGGAGGGTCTCCTTACCCCAGTCCTTATATATCCTAATTTGCAGTTGCATGTAGTTAAAAATAATAATAATTATATATGTTGGGGTTTTTTTAACATTTGATTGTTGAGCTTTAAATTCTAGATTCTTTTGCTTCCTCCCTTCTCACCCACCCCCACTGGAAGGACAAGCAATTCAATACAGGCTGTACATGAGTACTTATGCAGAACATCTCCACAGTGGACATACTGTGAGAGGCTGATTATATGTCCCTCCCTCCTATCCTGCCTCCACCCTTGTTCTATTCTCTACCCTGTCCCTGTCCCTTTACTGAAGTGTGTGCTTCCAGCAACCCTCCCCCAGACACTGCCCTCCCCCCCATCATCCCGCCTCTCATCCCCATCCCCCTTACTCTCCTGTGCGGCATGATGCCCAGTTAAGAGTTTATGTTGTTCCTTCCATAAGCCAAATTCAATGAAAGTAAATGAAAGTAAAGTTGTAACAGTTATCCCTTGCCTCTTCTCTATGGGATGATTAACCCCATTTTGTCTCTCCTTGTCTCCTCTCATTCTAATCCTCTCCCACCTCAGAATTTCACTTTTTAAAGTATCATCCCTTTGTATTTAGTTGATCCTGTACCCTCTATGTACACATATACACACATGCTCAGATATGTATTCATATATACCCTATATAGACATATGTATAGGTAAACATATACACACACATTTGTATTCCCTTTACCTATCCTCATACTAACAAAAGTTTCACAAGTTACTGTTATTGTTTTTCCATATTGGCATGTAAATAGTTCAACTTTGACAAGTTCCTTATGATTTCTTTCCCATGTTTACCTTCTCATGCCTCTTGTGTTTGAATGTCAAATTTTCTGTTCAGTTCTGGTTTTTTCAGCAAGAATGCTTGAAAGTCCTCCATCTCACTGAAGGACCATATTTTCCCCTGGAACTCAATTTTGCTGGGTAGGTGATTCTTCATTTTAATCCCAGCTCCCTTGATCTCCAGAATATTATATTCCAGGCCCTTTGATCCCTCAGTGTAGAAGCTGCCAGATCCTGGGTTATCCTAATTGTGTTTCCACAGTATTCACATTGTTTCCTCTTAGCA